>NNCF01138407.1:1652-14465 GCA_002313205.1 Laupala kohalensis
TTCGTGAACGAGACTGTTTCGTATAAAGCAAGGGTGGCACTTCAGTAATTCGGTCTTAACAAACAACACCGTTTCATAAATATAAATGCAGGGAAGTGTTAAGAATTTAATTCCTTGAATAAAGGTTTACAAGAGTTTCGGGGGTGAGATTTACAAATTATCCGAACTATCCTCTTCTGAATTCTGAAAGTTTGAATATTCTGACCGGAATAACCCAAAAAGGTAAAGCCGTAACGTAAATGGACGTAAACGTTTGCAAAATATACGCAACGGGAAATCCGTGGACTAACTGCGTTAACTAAGTTTCGGAATGCGTAACACAATTTGCTTAATTGGGAATTAAGATTGTCAACGTGACAATTTCATTTATTATGATTAAACATTATGATTAATATTGTTTTATAAACTACGGATTAAGATATACAACTTTTGGAAAATATTAAATGTGTAACCACACAAATCCAATACAAACTACCACTTTTGTTCTGGTTATAACGCTAATTCATCGACTGTTAAGACCGCAAAACCCACGTAAAATCGTTTCATTACCGTGTAATCACGAAGCAAAGTTCACAATGCAAGCGACGCGTTATCGTAGGTGTGGCCAGGACACCAGTATTTTCTCCGGGAGTAAATCTTTGAGATGTCACATTTTTAATGTAATATTTGGTAGCATTTTTCAGACGTTATTTATTAAGCAATACAATTGTCCTTATATTGTTGGAACTGTGCTAAAATTTGCTTATATACGTACGAATGCTGTTTTCCTATATTGTTGTATTTGTACATGGGAAATGTAGCATACTATTGAAGCGTATCTACATGGAGCGATAGGAGTTGGGTGGTAGGCTATTGTTAGTAGGTGGGCCGGTTAGTTGGGTTTACCAAGAACTTGGCCCACGTGGACGGGTTAGTAGAAGTGGTTAGTAATAGTTAGAGTTATTGATTGGAGGAACTGGACAGAGGAAGGAAAATTAGATTTACAGTATATTTGAACTGAGACATTAATGTGAAAAGCTACAAATTTTCTGGTCCCATCGGGAATCGAACACGGGATGACTAGGAGATGAGCGACAATACCCAAGCCACGGGTGTTACGCAACTAAGAGCCACGTACGCATGAGCTAACTACGTACACCTGATGCAGTTGAAGAGTGGGTGCATAGGGTGGGGGAGAGTGTATTTATGATATTACCCTTTATAAGAGATAAGAGCGACCCGTGGCGTAGTGCCTAACGCGCTCGCCTACTACCTCTGGTTATTAAATATTTAAATAATCAAAATAATTTTAAAAATAGCATATATTAAAATAAAAATCATAAATGTATCAATTTTATAACTTTACGGTCATTTGAACATGATAAATAATTTCAATTAATTTCCAAAAAAATAATAATTCGTAAAACGTTATGCTGTGCAGAGATCTATCGAGACCGTCAAATAAGCAGGCGCGAGCGTGGGATTAGGTCTGGGAAGTCACCTCGTGTATATAAAAAGATCGAGAGACTCATCGCATTCGCGTGAACCAAGAAATGACAACAGATACATGCCTCTCTATCTTGCAATGGTAAGATTACACAACAGACCTAGAAAACTGCGTTTCAGTGTACTTTGCTCTGATGATCCATTGCTTTGCCTACAGTGTTTTAGTTTACTGTTTGTAATGAACGTTACAGCTCAATTTTGATTCTGGTCTTTTATCCAATTCTAGCCGCTCGGGTGTTTGTTATATTGCTAGTACCGTTGACTCTGTGTTTTTGTTATATTGCTATATTCGATTTGTGTTGAATTAATGAATTGTTACTGTGTTGAATAGTTGTTTTTCGTAAGAAACAAACTCTGTTCTAGAAGGCCTATATTGGAATGATTGTTCAATAGAACTGACAGATATAAGTGGATAGAACTTTGCGAAAACATCATTTTAAAATTTCAAAAATAATCCTCTTATCATAGCAACTAAAACGAAGTGCTACGGTATTGGATCTTGTGAAACGTAGTCTGAGAAAGCATTAAGCGTTACTGCGTGTGATTTAAGGTAAGAACAGAGGTGGAATAAAAACTGTCGTTTCTCGTATTGTACATTACAGTGTCTTCTTTAATTTAAATTTAGTTCACGAAGATTTGCAGTCGTGTACAACTATCCTCGTTGGAAATTATGCAACATTTTTCTTCGGGACTTTCCTGGTCTACGCTTTATAAAATCGAGTGATGAATCTGATATATATTCTAGCTTTCCTATTTTATGTAGATAGTATCGCAAGTTATCATGACCTGTCCAAAATTTTGTTATGTACGTTGTTGCCTTGTACCACTTTCTATTTTTCAGCGCATTTGTTACTTTTTTATGTATTTAAATGTCTCTCGTCCTTTCGTTTTTTTCTCCCACCTTATTTGCCATCCTTTAATTATTTATCTTTTTAATTGCTGTATTTGTTATAGATGATTTCCATCTATTTCCTTTCCATTCATTACCACTTTCTCGTTTTTCCTTAAGAGTCACCTATATCTTATTTGCTGTGTATAAATCTATGGGCAGTATTCCTGTTATCGCTTCCAATGCATCCGTTGAAACTGTCCTACAACACCTTATTATTTGTCTTAAACATACCTGTATTTGTCTGATTTTAATCTAGTATAATAGAGACTGTAATGTAAAAGAGAAAAAAAAATCGCGAGATTTTGACGGACATATTCGTTTTTAGTTTCAAAATTTTTTTTTAAACGACGCCCGTCGCTCCATCTGTGCACACTGATTCTGGCTAAACGGATGAGTCAATTTAATTTTTCGTATCTGGCGTAAGGCATGTTTGTTGTTGACGGAACTGTTTTGAAATGTTTTTACCTTAGATCTTCATATAAAGCACCCTTTGTGTTAAAGTATAATTTGGAAAATATTATCAAAAGCAACTTAATTTTTTTTAAAGTTTGGCATAGAAGTAGGAAAATTATATTTCTCAGCTGGATCATTATGTCATTTATTATCCGAATGGATCTCATTTATTCACTACATCAAGAGAGTTCAAAACTATTAAGTAGTGCAGATGTACCAAGCCGAGACGAGGGAGGTATCAGCTTTGGAAAACCATTGCCTGTAAAATAACGGAAGGCTGGTGGCTATCTCCTTCACTGTCACTACTTCTTCGTTCCGAGACATATTGACCGAGAGATGTTTCATGACATATTACCTTTCGTTTACACTCACATCCTTGCCCTTTATGGTCAGAATGATTCCCCTACAGGATCATTCTTAATGTAAACTATTTTTTTACAACGCAAATAAAAGACAATAAATTTGTTTAATTTTGGATTCTGAACAAAATTTCAAGGAAAATGATACCAAACAACCCTTTTCAAGAAATATCTTTGCCTTTATTTTATACGGAGAAGGCGTATTACTCGGTTCCCAGCACCTAGGTTAACTTTCGAAATCAAACAGTTAATGAAGGATAGAGATGCGGCATTTGTAGAGTCCCGAAAAACAAAAAAGGAAGAAGACATCAAACTATACAAAAGCTTAAGAAATATTGTAACGCAAAAATTTAGAAACGAAAAAATTAAATATCATAATACATTGGGTGCAAACCGGGATAGTAAATCACCCTGGAAAACTCTTAAAAGTATTGGATTGGGTAAGATATCCACTTCATTTGATATCTGTATACCTTTAGATGCGTTAAATACTTACTTCGTAGGCCAAACATCGTGCATCAATGAATATTTAAAGCTAGAAGTGTTCAAGTCTTTACAAAACGATGAGAATTACTCAGAAAATCATTTCTATTTTACGTCTGTCATTCAAGCAGAGGTATGGAAGATCAAAATGAGTTTAAAATCAAACACCTCGGGCTCAGATAAATTAAACCCTTGACTATTAAAATTATGTAATTACTTCTGTGTTTCACCTATTACGGAAATGATCAATTATTCACTCTCCAGTGGTAGCTTCCCTACCGCGTGGAAAACTGCCTTGGTGCACCCTCTCCCTCAAAACCAAATGAGTATCGACCAATTAGTATTCTCCCCACTCTGTCGAAAATATTAGAAAAAGTGGTTCGAAATCAAGTGGAGAGCTACCTCAATCACAAAAATATTATTAATGAATGTCAATCCGGTTTACGTTCAGGTAGAAGTACAGGAACCGCCTTGCTAAATGTTATAGAAGATGCTCGAAACTCAATTGACGCGGGAAACGTAACTATTCTTGTCCTTCTCGATTTTATCAAGGCATTTGATTCAGTTGATCACGATATTTTACTTGCAAAAATGAAGACTTTAGGTTTCGGAAGGCCTTCAATAAAATGGTTTTCGGAATATTTAACAGGACGAAAACAAACTGTAGTATCTGGAAATAACACATTATCTTCTCTTCAAACGGTGCGTTGTGTTGCGCAAGGACGTGTCCTCGGTCCCCTTGCTTTTTAAATTTACATTAATGACGTCAACAAATCTCGTAAGCATAGCAAATTTCAAATATACGCCGACGATCTTCAAATTTATATTAGTGGCAAACTGTCTAACATAACTTCAATTTCGCAAAAACTTAACGAAGATCTCACCTCACTCAGTATGTGGGCAAAATCTATCGGTCTCCTCTTAAATCCGTCTAAATCACAATGCTTATTGCTTGGTTCAAAGAAAACCCTCAGTAGACTTTCAAATTGCACTCTACCCAATGTATCAGTTAATAAGACTTCTCTCGTTTGGTGCAGTCACGTGAAAAATCTAGGAATTTATATTGGAAGCTCGCTAAGTTGGGAAACCCAAATAGGCGAAACATGTAAAAACTTTTGCTCCACCATCCACTCTTTAAAACGACTACGTGATCTGTTACCAACAGGAGAAAAAGAAATGCTTGTTAGGTCTCTTGTCATGCCACACTTTTACTGCGACTTTCTTTTCTCTTATGGTATAATAATGGTAAAATGGACATTTGACAGTTTTAGCAAAATATTTCAAATTTTTGAAACTGGATCGCGCGCGAGACTCACATCTTCTCTCTAATCCTCGGTATGGTACAACTCTTTAAAGTAAATCCTTCACAGTACGCACATTACGTTCTTGGAACAAACTAAAATCTCTATCAACTTTTTCTTCTCTCAGGTGACGTCTTACAGAGTGGATGGAAAACAATGCCCTTTAGTATTCTCACATTCTCTGTCTATTTTTCTCCTTCATTTGTATGCTTGTTTTTTTTGTTTCTTTTTTTTTCTTTTCTTTCTTTTTTTCTTTCTTTTCTTTCTTAATTTATTTCTTTCTTTCTTTCCTTTCTTCCTTCCTTCCTTTCCTTATACTCCTTTTATTATTTCTCTTTCATTCTTTCAGTACTCTAGCTTCATATGATCTTATGTAATATATAATTTGTAAATACAGTGTAATATGTATCTAGTAAGGTAAAATCATATTATAACATGTAGTTTGTAAATATTGTCATTATGTAATAATTTATTTTGATATCCATGTTGTAATCACTATATTTCTTTATATTTGCATATGCATAATTATATTGTACTGTTACTGCTGCTTTTAACCCACGTTCGGCGATAAGCCGCCATCCTGATTGAGGTTTTACTGGGTTTACTCAATCGCTTAAGGTTTTACCGGGATGGTCCCTAGTATTGCTTCCCAGTTTTAAATGTAAATACGACCCTCCCAATTTTCATCTTGTATTTAAAATGAAAATATTATAAAATGGTTAGACGGAAGAACAGACCTTAAGGTCCGAGTCTCGCCAAAATAAAGGCACTTTTATAATAATAATAATAATAATAATAATAATAATAATGTGAATATGTGGCTCGTTCTCAAGGGGATACAGATTTGCCACAAGTTATGCAGAAAGAAAAGTTAATTCTATTCAACGAACATGTCTACTTGCAATTGACGGAGCTTATCAAACATTATCTCGGGAAGCATTGGCAGTTATCTATGGTGTAATGCCATTAGATTTGTATATAGTTATATTACAATATCGTAAGCAAATGAAGAAAACAGGAAACTAACTCTAGTAGGAGAAGAAATAAGTAGAAAAAACAAAGGGATGGCAAGTACGATGGAGGAAAACACTAAATGGACGAGTAAACTTCAAATACATTCAACAAGTAGCGTTTGCACACAAAATTCGAAATGGTAGACGATATACTATTCGATATACTCACAGGATTCAATAAGATCTAGTAAAGTAAAAAAATACAAGAAGGGAAGAACGTGGTGGACACAAGAGTTAACCAAATTAAACAACAAAAGAATAAGTTAAAAAGACAAATTATGAAAAACGACAGAGCTGTGAAGACGTAAAAGAATTATGAAAAGAATTTAAAATGATCACGAGAAATTTAAAAATTACAATAATTCAAGCAAAAACATCAGATTGGGTTAGATTTGTGGATGAAGCAATGCAAATGTCGCACTGGGAAATGCTGTAATAGGTGCAGGTGAAATAAAGCAGATAAAAGTATGGAAAAGTTTGCTTGTCTTTGGTGAATATAAACAAACATGGAAAGAAGTAGGTAAACATTTATTAAACAAATTATTCCCACACAGACAGGTTTTGAAAATAGCTTCCATACAGGCGAATGAGAAGGAAATAGAAGAAAGACGAAAGAGGAGCTCCATAATATTATTAAAGACTATGTAAAAGGAAGAGTCCGGGATATGATGTAAATATGACACGAGATGGTGCAACAAGTGTATGACCACATACATGATAGACTTTTAACAATATATAATGCATGTATGCGGATAGGATATTGAGTAGCGGAATGCAAAATAGCAAAACTGAAATTATTTTTGAAGGCTGGGCGAAATAAGCAACTTTGCAAATCATACCGACCTATAGCTCTTCTGCCGACATTTGGAGAGATGTGGGATTGATGGATATACCTAAAGATCGATCAATATTTAGAAGAAACAAAACAGTTAAATCAACAACAATTTGGTTTCAGAACAGGACGTGGGACAGAACAAACACAGCGACAATTACCGTCTGATATAACAGGTAGAGAAAAGAGATATGTTTATGTATCTTTCTTGATGTAGAGGGAGCGTTTGACAATGGTGATTGGCAAATTATACTACAAACAATGGAAAGAAAACAAGTTCCAACCTACTTACGAAAATTGGTACAGTCATATCTAACAGATAGATATTTCAAGTTGAAAATACATAGGTAATCAACAAATTATTTACAAAGCAACAGGAGACTGTCCTCAAGGTTCGTCGACAGGTCCCCATTATTGGAATATACTTTTTGACAATGTTCTAGATGCAACACAATAGGAAGGGTTAAAATATATCGAATACGNCATACACCGACGATTTAACCATTTAAATAAAAGGAGACAGTGCGAAAGAGTTAGAACAACAAAGCCTTGAAAAATAGAACAAATATTTAAAAGATATAAATTATATATCTCAGTGGCAAAAACGCGGGTGATGACTTCGGTCACAGCTGTAAAAACAAACGAAACCCATGTATTAAAATGTCTGGAGAATCGGTAAAATTTGTTGCTACGCATAAATTTCACGGCTTAATAATAGATGAGAAATTACTCTTCAATAGTCATCTAGACCACATATCAACAAAAGCAAGGAAAATATATTTTACGTTAATACGTATAGGTCTCACAAAGTTTACAATAGGACAGTCTGAAAAAGATATACACGTATTATACCAAGGAGCAATAAGACCAATTTTAACGTAGGGATCTTCGGCTTGAGGATACAGGGTAGCAACACAATTTCTTGAAGGGAAGTTCAATGCAATAGAGAGAACTTGTCTATAAGCAATGGGGGGCGAGGAGGTGCATACGAAACAATATCGCACGAAACAGAAGTGATATATGGAAATATGTCATTAGATTTTTATATTCTTAAATTAATATAGAATATTTAACTGGTCATGGAAACTTCAAATCACACTTAGCAGAAAGGCACGTAATAAAGGACATGACCTGTATCTGTGGGGAGGAAAGAGAAACTAATGAACACCAACTGTGGGACTACACCTTATAGCGGGACCGGAAAGAGCAGAATATATACGAAGAATTAAAAAATAGGATTGACAACACGAATAAGTACTATACAAATGTTTGAATAATTCCGCAATTTTGTTACAGCATTAACAATATACACATAAACATAATAAATAACAAATTAGGAACACATCTAAAGAAGAGCTAGAAGGTAGATGTGCGTCCGCCACCTCGCAGCAGGGAATGTTGTTCACAAGAGCAAATAGACGCTAAATAAGATAATAAGACAAATGAAAATGAGAAAACATAGAGAATGAGCCTAGTATTGACTTATAGACAAGGTGGTTTTTGTACCAAAAGCCAAAATAAAAGAAAAAATGCTGAAATTACTTCATATTTCATTTCTTATGGAAGAAACTGTGCAAGCTTTGCTTATTACCAAGTTAAGTCTATGGCTAGCGCAGTGACTATTCATTTAAAGAGACTGTATTTTCATTATTCCTGTCTGAGCTCCTTGAAATTTTCCACTCATATCACAGCCTCCGTCATAAGCTTGTCTCCGGCAATCACTGATGTCAATATTCAGATTTTCCAGAGCCTGCAAAATTTTATGAGCAATATTTTCTGACAGATCCACAACAATCAACTGACAGATCCACAACATCTATAAGCATAAGAAAATCTTCATTTACTTCGCAGGAAGTCTCATCAAAACACAAATATTACTAGCTATTCCTTCGTAGATAAATCAGTAGTCTCATCTGCGATCACAGTGAAGTACATAACATTGAAACTCTTGAAACGATCTTGTCAGTTATAACAACCGCGCAGCATTGAATTATATCATTTTGTATGGTCTTACTAATATAAGATGACGTTTCTTTACATGATTTGATATGTGACTCGAGTTCCTTATCCCCAGCGTCAATTCTAAACTTAAAAAAAGCTCTAAAACTTCCTTGATCATTTGTTTGCTCTGTCAGTAATTCTCCGTTATCCCTGTGGCCGCTTAGTGTTATATTTTAGACATCACAAAAAATTACTGTTTTTATGATGGGAATCAATTTCTTCTTGTTATCATCTATCCTGTTTTCCTTCGATCAGTAACAAGAAATTTTGACGAGTCACCATATTTGCCTTATGGTAGTCAGCCCTGTCGTGGTTTTTCAATATTTCTGTAGATTTTTTGAAAATTTTCAAGGATTATAACACCATCTTTCGTAGCTTAACATCATTTGTTCCTCCCTCGCCTCGGCCAAAAAGGACGTATACCTTGCATCGTTCAAACTTTTACAATACACTAACCAAGCATACATTTGAAGCCAACTTGCTTGAAAAGATCTGTTTTTCTTTCATTCGGCGTCTAAGGGATCTGCCAATCTCTTGGTGGAGTCCAATAATTATTTAACCACTCTTATCGATCTTGATCGCGGATTGGAATGTTACTATTTTGATTAATTAAATTACCAAAATCACGAACATTCATCATAACTCACCCGATGTCGGTACTTATAACATCCATTGAAGAATTTTTGGTCGATGACGTCACACGTGCCGTTGTGGACGGCTCTGTTTCTTTTGAGTGTCATAGTTTGGTCCGTGTTGTTATTTTGAACATAAATACGAAAAAAGTTTGTAACCAGGAACAAAAAGTGTTGTTCGAACTATAAATAAATACGATTTCAAAATGTTTGGTTGGGGCAATTGAAACCGTCCCCTTTAAATGACACCCCTGAATTAACTAGGGAATTAAAACATTTGTTATGCTTTGATCGGTGTTTGCCGAATCATCGTAAACTACTTCAAGACCCCGAAAGTAATAAACGGTCATGCACATTGATGAATCACGCTCAATAGTTGTAAACTATCGAACCAATGGAAATGAGATGAACCACGCATTTCTTGTCACTGGAAGTAAACATTAAAAAATGTCTATAGCATAAGCACTATTTACTCGTCCAAAGTAATCTAACTTTTTGTTTTGAAAAGAAATAATCCAGTCCGAGCTACCTTTTACTCATTGTAGAATTATACTACCGGAATCGTTGTTGAATGGTACCAAACAACAATGAAAATTTCCTTCAAATGACACGCTGCACTAACAAATGAAGTAGGGACCCACCAAAGACATTAATTCACTCCTCAACGATAGACAAAACTCAACTACATTTGAAGGCGTGATATTTGTCCCTTTTCTAACAGAGTGGGAGGTCTACACGCCCACGGAATGCAGGGACATGAGGAATTCAATCCGAGCTCTGTCAGAGCTCAAAGAATCACTTCCTTCAAGCAACGATATTTCTATAACGAAACCATGTAGGGAGTAAAGGTCTCTAGACTTTAGACTTTAATTTAAACTGATTTCCGTACGTGAAAAAATATGTTTTTAATATGCGAAAGGATGAACTTATTTAAATGTTTGGTGAATAAACGCGATTCCATCAAAAGATTCATAATGTATTTTTAAATATTTATTTGTTAAGTAAGGATTTATCATTTTTCAAGTTTTATAGCAAATGAAAAATGTTGTTGTAGATATTGTTTTTGCCATGTAATCTCCACATCCATTCATTGATCCTGAAAACGCCTTTGTCCACTCCTAGTTAACAGCTACATTTTCCACTCAGCTTGTGTTTTAATCTTTATTTGTTTGAATCTTCATTTTCTACTCTGTTATTTTCATTATCGATACGTTAACATTATAATCGGCTGAGTGATGTTAAGTAATAATAAAACATTATCAAAATATTTTTTAAATATTGAATAATTTGTCTGAGTTACCCTTTCAACACACCACTTGACCACGATTTAACGTTTCTGAATAGCTAGTTAAAACAGGGAAAATAGAGAACTAGAGGGGGGTGTAAGAAATATCTATAGCGCTGTTTGGCATGCCTATAAACCTATAACCAGACAAGCAATCGCTGTCCTATTTTTTCTATTGTAAGGAGATGAATACGATGCGATTGTCAACCTTAGCATAGAAGATTATTTGCAATATTACATAAAAATGGTTGGATTACAGTGATTACTTTCCAGTATGGTTTGAACTCTTGACAGACTTAGAATTCATGATCTCTTGATTCATGATAGATCTCTTGACAGACTTAGATGACGATTTCGCCATCTATTGTTCGTCTAGCAGCATCTCTGTCATCGAGAGGCAACTGCAATTGGTTTTAAACCTTTTACACGAGTGGAGCATGTCTACAGGCATTAGTCTTTCTGTATACAAGTCATGCTGTATGCATTTCTGTAGGATAAAACATCTCCACAATGATACAGATCTTTTCTTGGGGGCCAACGTCTTCTTTCCGTTGACTCCGCAAAATTCCTGGGTCTCATACCGCACACTAACTTGACGCAATCACACCCGAAAACTACAATTCCGTTGTAATTCTTCCCTAAACCTCCTTCGCTGCCTAAGCGCATCATCATGGGGTGCAGACCGCACTTGCCTTTTTAGCCTGTATAGAAGTCTTGTTCGGTCTGTATTAGATTATGACAGTATTGTATACGCCTCCGCATCACTGTCGACACTCAGGACCCTTAACAGTATCCATCATGCAGGAGTCTGCATTGCAACTGGTGTCTTCCGCACCAGCCACATAGAATGCTTACTAGTAGACGCTGGTGAACCATCTCTTAACAGAAGATGTGACATTTTACTTGGGTCTTACGGAGTGAAACTGATGGGACTATCAGATCACCCTACTCGCCATCACATCCATTCCTCCAAATTTTTTTCATCATACGCTGCGAGACCTTCGTTACCCCACCCAGCAGGTGTCCGCTTTAAACAGCTGCTGAAGGAAAACGTCATCATACTACCCACGCTCTCTCACACCACCTTCACGCAACCAACCATCGATATTCGGTTGAATTCAACTTTCAAGACAAGACACTCCTGCTGCTGTGTACCAGCAGCACTTCAGAGAACTGAAAAACTTATATTTCGATCATATGTTCATATACACTGATGGCTTATCCATGAATGATTCCGTTTGTGTTGCTTGCCTCTGCCATAGTGCCTCCCATTCTTCTCGGCTCCATTCTTTTTGCAGCGTGTACTCTGCTGAAAAATTTGCGATCCTTGAGGCGCTGAAGTTCATTCAGCTATATTCAATACAGCGTGTGGTTCTGTGCAGTGACTCTATTAGTGCTCTGTGGTCAGTGTCTTCACTGTACACTTCTGACATCCTTACACTGAATATTCAGAATCTAATAAGCCATCTAGTCGTTCAAAATTTTGAAATAGTCCTTTGTTGGTTTCCTGGGCACATGGGTATTATGGGTGACGAAGAAGCTGATGAGCCAGCGATACGGGGAACACAGAGGGCACTCCTTGACTTTTCGACGTCAGATTCAAAGGTTGACATAAGATCGTGTATTCTTAAGATATGGCAAGCCGAATGGCAAAATTGCGCCTTCAAGCTGAGGAAGGTTAAGACCTGGTCGTCATCACCCCATGCGAACAGACGTGATCCTTACACGTCTTCGTATTGGCCACTGCTATGTTACCCATGATCATCTCTTACGCGGTGAACCTTCCCCCATCTGTGAAACTTGCAACACGACACTTACCGTGGAACACTTTCTTCTGGAGTGTCTAAACTATAGTACNTCACTTACCGTGGAACACTTTCTTCTGGAGTGTTTCAACTATAGTACCAGCCGACGGCGACACAATCTACGCAGCACTTTGAACGTTATGCTGGGGGAAAATGAACCAATTTTGATACGTCTTTTTATATTCCTACATGAATGTGGCCTCTGGAACAGTATCTGATCTTTCTTCGTATGTCATTACTCAAATCCATAAACGAAACGGGGCTCCTCCCTC
>NNCF01138408.1:0-42427 GCA_002313205.1 Laupala kohalensis
TGTAGTTTATAAACAGGTGTTAAATAAAGAAGATTCTTAAATTTGTATGAAGTAGTGTATTATTGTGCTTTATAATTTGTTGTTTTCTAATTTTAATGTAACATTGAATCAATTCTTTTATTTGTATCAAATTCTCTAATTTGCACACGAACAATTCAATAATAATGTTTTTTGCGCGGGAGGGTGTTCCCTAGAATTAGTGAGGAAGGTCCCGTAGCTTCATTAGCTCAATCATCACTCTCTCTTCAGACTTCGTCGTGTCAACATCGGACCAAACATCATTAACATTTGTGGAGCGTGTTGTATGTGATGTAAAACTATACATTTCGTTCAACCATGTGATGCGACCATCTGGAACTGTCGTGAATATGGTTTTATTGCGATCATGGAAACTGTGATTATATAAACTTTAAATACTATTGATGGATCCACACACCGTCGCTGCCTCCTGTATCTTCCAACCGCTTGAGACGCTGTTCGCCAACTGAGCATCTACAAACGCTACAACAACGTAACTATGATCTCACATACCTTTCACTGGCCAGTGAAAATCTAACGAACAGTATGATCTTTCATGATCAATATGGCCTTTATTGGCGAATTCAATAACATTTAACTGAACCTTGTTGTACATAATCATGCATCCTTTATCTTTGAATTAATNATTGATTTGTTGTGTGTTTAGGTTAAATTTTTGGTGGGATTATTAGGAAACCTGTTTTTGTGTCATTTCTTTGTAAAACAATTAATATTTGTATGTCCATTTATTTATTGTTTGTTTTGATATAAAATCATGGTAATCCATGAGGTCCTCCAATTACAAAAATCTTTTAATTATTAAAATCAAGATACCATCCACTCCCATAGCTCATAACTACCAGAGTGTTTTTGGGGTACGACTCATGCTCCAATAATACTATAAATTAATAAATTTAATGCGTAATGTAAAATAACAGTACTAATTGCTTTATTGTGAACTAACCGTTCATATGGCTTTTTTGTTTCTTTCCTGTCAGAAATCATCCCTTTAACATTCGTCTTGTGAAATATTACATTATTCGTCCTGTGGATTATTAAACTATCTTAAAGTTCCCTGCTTCATAGTTTAGAGTCGCCTATTTGAACTAAGCAAAATTATTTTTAGAGTATAATATATTACAATTTATTTCCAATTGTGTTGGAATATTTTAACTAGTTTTCTTTTGACTCCATAGTTATCCCTAAAATGTTTCTGATTGCGCATCGTTTAATCTTCTAAATTCGCATCGCGGAATGATGACTCAGGTGTTCTAGTGCATTTACAGCGTGCGACTAAATAGCGAAAACGGTAGTCAACAGCTGTAAAAGAAGAAAACATGCATCACTGTGCCTTGTCCGAATCTCCCGTGTCAGGGGTGAAGAAACTGTGAGCCCAAACATGTAAGTGTACGGAGGTGTCATTTCAAATTTTCCTTGTGGGAGGGGAGGGCAAGCACGAAGCACAACAGTGTTTTCTATACATATTGCAATTGTTCAGTATTAACAGGAAACATAAAGCCTGATGAGTAATTTGATAACAAATGAATTGTAGCTCGTCGACTCAGTTGGCACCGAGTATAAATTGCACATATTTATTTTATTGGGTAAATGCGAAACGTAAAGAACATTCTGGAGAATATATTGGTTTCTTATATGATTCCAAAAAATGTAAAGTGATGTTATTTCTTCGTACTTTGTCCTCTTAATACTGATTAAATTACAATCTTTTTCATGCAAACTTTTTTGTTCATAATACTCGTACTACATAACCTTGGTACGATTGTGTACATTATCTCTGTAACCTCATCCTGACCTGGGTTTTTCTCTGGTTTTTCCTCGAGTAGAGGTGGATGCCATGAATGACACAGACGGAAATGTCATAATTTTTTTTGTAATTATTAATCTCGCGTTTGTGCTGCAGTTATTATCCACGGTTTATTTATTTTTTAATAAAATAAATGGATTATAAATTTTAAATCTATCATTGCCCTTCGGCTCTTGATCAAAATTGATGGGATGATCCTTTACTTGTTTCCGGAGAGTAACTTCGTTTATTGCCCCCACGTGGTCGTACATAGTTTGCAACAGTTTTTTTGACACTTTTTAAAAGTTATTTATTTATAACGAAGAATGTACTTTTATTGTAATGAAATGCCCGACACCTCAGACATGCTGAAATGTAGCTGCACTTCCATCCAGGGGCGGATTCAGGATTTGATTTTGGGAGGTGCCCATAAAGAGGAAGACCAGAATGTATGGGACCCTCCACAGATTTTTTTTCTAATTAATCACATGCGCGGGCAGAGAATGTTAATCCCGCGGAAACACCCGAAAATTTTGGTTTTTAATGTAGAACTCTTCGAATCAAGTGTCAATACGTCGTAATCAATAATTATTCCGATCATTTTTGAATCACACAATAATTATTACACTAAACATTTACAACATTAATTTATTGCATTAATTAAGCCGCGTTATTCCAATTATAAAATATTTTATTTGATTTATGGTTTATACTATTTCATATATCTACTATAGTAAATTTTATGGAGGTAATTTTCCATTAGATAAGTGAATCTCGCTAGAGTGCGAGTATGCTGGAAACAGTAAAATATCGTAGTCCTGTGCTCATATTACCACGTAGGAGTGGAAATCTATAAAAGCATAGTAAGTTATGTGTTATTCCTATGAAGTCGTCTTTTTTACACAGATTTTATTAGTTCGTCTTGTAGCTTTCAATGGGCACACTCAATTTTTAGGTAAAAAACTACCATTTATTATTATCCCTCGGATCCGCCACTGCTTACATCAGTCCTCACAAAAATAACAGACGATACATTTCTCTTAAAATACAATTAATGTTCTCTCCACAACTCAATTAACTCAACGACGATGGTGTTGCTTCTCCTGTATTATAGTTCCGTCGCTCCATCTGCGCACGCGAACAGGTTAAGGTGGCCATCTTGGTCGCTCCATCCAGCCAGACGGAGTGAGAGCACACCAATAGAGAGACATGAATAGGGAACCTCCTGTGAAATGGCGTGAATAAAGTGGCACGGATGTCATTCCAACAAGTTCATAATCCATCGCACCGCGCCCTAGCTCCAAAACTCCGACGTCTCGTGAATGTCGAAACCCAAATGGAAAAGATAACATAAGTAAACCTTTTTAGCTCGAAATATTACTAACTTTTATGAAAATTATGTTATTATTAGTATATGGTATTAAGGTATACAACATAGTTTTCAACATACTTTTACTGTACTTTTTTTATCTGTTAACATTAGAGAGTGTTGAAATTTATTGAAGGGCATTGCAGGAATAAAACCAAAAGAAACTTTATAAAACACACGCATTAAAAAAATTAACTCATGTTGTATCGAAACATTCAGAACTTGTAGTTCACTTCGAGTTACGCGTTGTTCGATTTTGGGTATGGTTCTCATATAAAGTTAAATATTCTTTTCCAACATAGACGTAGGTATTCTTCATTGACCAAGTGATTAAAATTTGGGTCGCTAGGGCAAATCTCGTAGCTAAAAGAATTATCATAATAAACCTACGCAAAAATCCTCGACACATGAATGACAACATAGGTTACGCACCACCCTTCCACAATACACATAGGCTAAAATTAATGTTTTCTTGGAATTGATACATCGTCGATTAATTAAGGAATACCGGGAATCCCAAGCCTCCATAAGTGCAATATCGGGAACATAAAAGGAATTCTTGATGGGTTCTGCCGTCACTGACAGGGTTAAATTTATTTATATTTTATCGAATTTCAAATAAATTCATACATAATTTTTTTAAAATATCTATCACAAATTATAACGTTTGGAAAACTATGCTTCTTCGGGAAGACCTCATGGCGTTAGGGAGAACGGAGCAACCGAGAATGACCAACGAAATTTCAACCGTTTTCTGTTCGTTCCACGCCGTCACGAGGCGCCACATCACGCCTCTCCATTCGGAGTGACTTAAATATAAAAAGACCCAACGGTCGTGTGCTCCGGTTATCCGAAGGGGAAAACGAAGTGAAGTGTCTCTTTCTCTCTTGCACGTCAGCTTAGGCGGGGGAACTCGATTCCCCTCACTGACTGCTGCGCACAAGTCGTTGGGCAGTAATATCTTAACCCCTTCTATTCTGGTGGGTGTGCGAGCAAGAGGGCGACATCTCTCAGTACCTTCTGTCTCATGTTATCACGGACAACCTACAGAGAGACGGTTGAGTCTATCTTTATTAAAGTTTATGGCTTTACTACTAACCAAAATACAAAATTTACCTTTTTGTATTTTATATTTTTTGTCTCTTATCGGTTAACACGGGATAAAATGAGCTTTATTTCGTACATCTAGCTTTCATGTGATTCACTTTTTATACAAATGCGTGCGAAGATACCCATTATATTCATTCCAACAATGAGTAAATATTTTAAGAAAAGTACCCCCACCACTCCCCTCTCTCTAAGGATAGTACTGAAGACCATGTGCGCGGACTGAATGGCCAACTAATGGATCTCACTCAGGATCCCCTTTTCTTCAGTTCTATAGTCCTTCCGTTTATATTTTGGATTCCTCGAGTTTTTCTTTTGTATTACGATGTGCTAGTCGAATATTGCAATTTTTCATTCTAAAGATAAATTCATTCTCACTTACTCGTTTGTCTTTGTTTTATTCTGCAAATTACTTTACACATTCCATTAATTTTTATGTGATCTAATAAATTAGTAGCTCTTGCGCGGTCCAAATTAATTTTTCCCTTGTTTTTCCCCAAATATTAGCTATTTATAGCACAACCGGAAATCTGGCTTCGTCTGCTGAACTCTGATTTATAGTTTCTCATGAAAAAATTATTTATTTCCATGACGGACGAAATTGTAAAACAGTTCAAATATATTAAAGGTTATTACCTACCAGACTGGTAATAATGAAACGTTTTCATAACATTCATAGAAATATGGTTGTGCTTAGGATAAAAAAGCAAATATTTTGATACAGGGGCTAGTGTTTTGATATAGGAGCTTGGCGTTGAATGAAACTTTCCACGAGAATTTTGAGGAGAACTCGAGACCATCATAAAAATTCATTTCTTGTATAGTGATCACATTTAACTCTCTACTGTGATTGAGTGAAACGTTTTACTCTGCACGGCGTAAATACCTTTAACGCATATTAGGGATCTGTCGTGATTTTAACTATAAGATTTTATAACGTGCATTTTGCACGAATATATTCGGATTTCATGTACCCACAGTAATTGCACCGATAATATTGGAAATTTCAATAACATTCTTCATGAGATATTTCGTTTCTTTGATGCATTTCTAGTTGAACTCTTCCAGGGTCGCCCAAGTATTTCAATTGATCTCTTTCCTGATACTTCACACAATTTCATGTATAGTTTGATAAACAAATATCTCCGTAGTAACATAACCCTCCTAACAACCTATACCTTATCAACTTCTACGCTTAATGAAACGCTGTAACATCATAGGACTTTAACAAAAAACCGCGTGAATCTCCGTATGCAAGAACCGGTTGAAAATTTAAAGCAACATACCGGTTCGTCTAGAACGTTTCACACATTTCCATAAAATTTGATAAATATCCATGAAAATGTAATGATGTGCCTACCATCTCAACCATCCATTATAAACATCCAGACGCACATTCATCCTTATAGATTTAAAAAGAGAAACAATTCCTCTACCCAGGAGCTTAAAATCAGCAACCATTTATGAGACTGTGAAATATTTTTATAAATAGTTTTAGTTTAATGTTTCATATAGATCATTATTTTTCAAGAACTTTAAGTTAACACTCATTGCTTAAAATTGTATTGTCCGTAATAGTCCACTTAGAAAGTCTTTAGATTCATGATGTTCTCTGTTGACTTTTGTGTAAGGGTGTGAAGTTTGGATATGTTTTGGATCGGTCTGTTTGCGAGTTTAAACAGATTTTCTTGCAGTTTATGTTGTATGCAGAAATTATTCGTTTGAATGCCCCGCTACATTGGGTTTTCATACTCTGACGTAGTTACATCTTATGCTTGAGACGGGAGTATTTGTGAAGGCCCCCTTTATCAATTTAAACGCAAACATATTTGGATACCCACAAGTACATATCCAACGTAAATGTGCTAATGTATTTCAAATAACTGAAATATCTTCTCCGTTCCCTCCTAGGTACGCTTCGGTCTTCATATCATTGCATTTCATCTTTAATTTGCTTAATTGGTGGGTTTATTCCTTTGATAACTGGTTAATTCCGTCAATACTGAAAATATATAAGCTCATTCTGTAAGAAATAAATTACAATTTACGATCTTTTTATGGACGATTACGATATATTTTGTGCTTTTAAAAACAAACAACGTTTAGCGTCATGGTAATATAATAATCTACAAAAAATAATATTAAAATTTATACGAGCCGATTCTAAAGCTCTATACATTAATCTAATTATTTGTACCGTAAATAAACAAGAAATCGTAGCCATTGCATTAAGAATGGTTTATACTATCATCAGAACAGTTTTACGCTATTTCATCGCAGGATGGACATAATACTTTACATTGCAAAAGGAGTGGCCACATGAAGCTCAACTGCGATATTCCTCACCCCTGTACGAATTCGGACGGAGCTTCCTAAGAGCATTGACCTGCTCGCTGCTTGCTCTTCGACTTATCCTCCGCACGACCACTGCTGCCATCGCCGTTCTAACGACGGACGCTCAGCTGTTTCATTGCCAACACCCACGCTCTCGTTGTCGCTGTCCCTATTTCTCGTGCCGACGTCCTCGGTTGGCGCCATCTATGCAATACCACCTCAACGGAATCGTCAGATTTGCAAAGTTAAGAAATAAAAAATAAAAAAAATTTAAATCCACGATACGTGAGGTATCATTACAAATATTATTTTCTGGACAACGATAAGATCGCCATCTCCCATTTTTTCTTTGTACTATTTTATTTGTAATTTATTTTAATAAAAATTGAACTGAAATTGTAGAAAGTCCGAATACGAATACTATATATTTTGTAATATATTAGGTATACATTATATCACAAAATATATAGTATTCGTCCATCATAAGGTCAGAAGTCTTCAATTATTTATTTGTTGGAGACTGTTATCTTTATGATCATTTACAAAAAACAACAACATAATATTGAATATACGTTTCTTTTCGAGTTATTTTGTTTATTTTAAGTTAATTGCGTTTATTTACATTAAAACAAAATACTGGACAGTCGTTGCTATTTACTGCTTTCACCTTACAGTCGCAATGATAAAACAAAAACAAAAAAAAGAGAAGTTTTTAAATCCACGTAACAAGACGTTAAGTTATAACAAGACACGGAATTTCAAAAATTTTGCTGTAATCATGTTTTTAGGATTCGACTGTAACCTACTGATTTTATATTTATTCTCTATATTTTATTCCCTATTAGTTTTAGCAATTTCGTAATAGCTTCGACAAAGTTTAATACGTAAATTATATGTTACAGCTTGGAGTTATATTATAGGTCACAATATGAAGACTGACACCTGCGTTTTCGCGTTTTATAGATTATTCACATTTGGCAATGTGTCAAATTTGCCTTCTGCGACGCATATAAAACAAAACTTCTGGAATGAACTATGATGAATAGTAAAATTCCCTTCACCAGTATTTCTGAAACTAGAGGCGCAACCTCGAATTGTGTCGTGGTGTATGTAACGAAGGTCATGAAATAATCAACTCACAAATTTACAAGATGAAATCAATTTATGAGAAAAATGGTTACAAACATTTTAATGATACTAGTAAGTACACATTAAGGAAAATAAATTAATGCGATGGTTGTATTTGTTTTTATTCAGAAGTTTCTACATTTATGGGTATATGTTAAAAACACAACTCAATCAAATTGATTTTAATGAAAAAGAAGATTCGGGTATAGTTTAGTAAAAATTTTTAACTAATAGCTACAAGAGTGGTGCTTATTGTTTAACAGAATGGCTCACTGTTATTAAGATTNAATTTTAACTAATAGCTACAAGAGTGGTGCTTATTGTTTAACAGTATGGCTCACTGTTATTAAGATTTTATTGGATTAGAGTAAGGTCGTGAAATATTTATTCCAATTTTCGTTCTTCTAATGAGAGTCGTATTTTGAGAATCAATAGTCTACATAAATATTATTTACGTCATTCCTACTCATACCTGTGTCATTTGTTCCTATTAATTTATGGTCACAGTATCACAATGGTCTTTCACTGGTCAACTTACCTGAAAATATCGCGTTAAGGGAATTGATAAAGTAGTTCTAGAAAAGCATCAGACATTTTCTATTTTCGCTGAACATATTCAAATAATATAAAAACTTCTTCATTACGATGCATTATAATTTTAAGTAAATACGTTGCGTCTCCTGAAACCCATTATTTCAAGTAGAAAATGCACAATTCAATGTTTCGATGAATTAATTCCCGAGAAATGGACAGGACAATATTTAAGCCTAGAGTCGATTCGGACCATTAAAAAGTTTTATTTAATATTTAAATAAATCTAATAACACATAAAATAATTTTTACATGTAACGACGATTCATTTATTATGTGGCATTATTCCGTATTTTAGGGAATCTCATTTACGACGTTTCCAGAGAGAAGAAAAATGTTATTTTAGTATTTCGTCTTTTTTATCACACCGTCGTCCTAAGTAACTAGGGTATAAAAATACATGTTTCGTAATTTATATTTCTAATCAATACCAATATACTCGTCGTAACTTTTATAGCCAACTTTCGGGAGATTTTGTTTATATGATACGGTTTACCCATTTTATAAAGAATCTTAGTTTATTACCCCTCTCCCACGTAGTCATACGCAGTTGGTAACTGTTTTAACAATAAAGATTATTTATTTATTTGTTTATTTACTTTCAAAAAATTGCACTTTTACGGATTCATACAGAAACCGGTTTAGGTATTTATACAAAAAACAGCGTGTTGATTTCTTAATTAGTTGGTGAGGTATACCGAAAATTAGAAATGTATAAATTTCACTCAAAATGACCTACTTCAATTCGAAATTTCAAAAAAAAAAATTGGGTAAACCTCTATAATACAAAAGCGACGTACAGTCTACTTACTATCTGAAATATTTTCATTTTGAATAGCGTGTCTGTCGGTCAGGATTACTCGCCAAACATTTTCACGAAGTAAAAACCTGAAAATTTCAGTTTCTCCACAGGATCCCAGTATTGAGAAATCTTCTTTGTGGCGTTCTCTTAGTGATTGTATAATTTACTTCAAATACTAATACAGTTGGCAACCATTAACACGAAACCACAGACGTGCTGCAAACGCTGCGGACCAGACAAAATGAATACGGTATTGTCATGGCGAATCCCGTTAAAAGACAGGGTTTACCAAAGTAGGGTTGCAAAAAGTTGGTAGCAGCTGTTTTCACTGTTCCTTCGTTATTTTCTGGATCGTCAATTAATAAGTCGTTGCAGCTGACTCCGGCAACAATCTTCATCCCAGTGTGATTATATTACAGAGAATTGTTTCTTGGCAAGGATCTCTTATTCTTGTTCTTGTACGGAAAGGCTTACTAATTTACCAAGTGAATTGTTGTTCAAAAGTCCAGCATTTTTCTGATCATTAGCAATACGAGGTACTGAGTCCCCATGATGTGGCTCGTATGAGTTTTGTGAGTTGTGTACTAATAATATTACTTAAATCTCCATTTATTTTTCAGCTGCATGTACTGCGCAAGGCACTTCTTCAGAAATTTTGTAACTTTGAAGTCCCAATATCGTTTTAATAATAATAATAACAATAATAATAATAAACTTTTATTTCGTGATTAGGATCAAGCCATCAGGCCTGCTCTTCCACCTTACCACCGTCAAAAAATAATACATGATAATAAAACAAATAACAATACATACATAAATAACAACACATACATTAATATATTCATAAACATAAATTATACCACGAAGAGGAAGGTCTAGAAAATTACTCTACTCTGGGGATCGAACTAGGGATCATCCCGGTATTAACCTTAAGCAATTGAGGAAAACCCAGAAAATAAACCTCAATTAGGATGACGGCTGAAGGCCGAACAAATATTAGATAATATACTACAAAGTGTGATACATAATAATTAAATAAAATGCAAAATACGTTTACAATATAATATTACAACTTTAGAAGAATATTACATTACGTTTTCAATTACAAAATAAAAACTTACAAATTTATGACTTTAAATCTTCATAATATCTTTATCATAAATTATCAAATATAATTTTCATAAATTTTAATAATAACATTAAACATATCTAAATTTATTATTGTACAGTAGTAATTGTAAGATATAACTTTATTTATATTGAATTGCAGTTTAATATTAGGATTAACCAAATAAATTATATTGTTTAATACATATTTAATAGTTTTAAAATCATATTATGGTTAAATAATAAGATAAATTTATCATTAAAGGCACATTCAAAATAATGTATACTACATAATAAAAAATCAATACTCTATGATTTAAAAAAATAAAAAATACAGTACATTAGACCTATTTTATAACAAGAGTTTTATTGAATTTCTATCTTAATTTTTGCCTGGACAAGCCAGCTACTTTTAGAGAGATTCCGAGAGACATATGGTAAGAACCTGTTTCTTAAAAGAGAGTATTGAAGAACTATTCCTGATAGTAATAGGGAGGAAATTCCACATCCTAGCTACTCCTACGGTAAAAGAGTTATTGTAAAAGCCTTGCTTATGTTTGGGTACAGAAAGAAGTTTTGACTCCCCAAGGTGTAAAGAGTTTAAAAATTTAAAACGCTCAAATAAGTGTGAAGGACTGTTCGTACATAGTAGTTGGTAAAGAAATACAAGACTGTGTAATTTACGCCTACTGTGTAATGATAAAATCTTTTTTGAGTGATGGGAGCCCGAAATGTGGTCAAATTTTCTTAAGCTGTAAATGTATCGAACACAAGAATTCTGAATGAACTGAAGTTTGTTTGCGAGACTAATACTCATATCCGTGAAAAGAAGTAGTCAAAATGAGGGAATATGAGTGAGGATATAATCATTTTTTTGGTTGAAGTTGGAAGAAGTTTATGAATAAGTTTAAGGACATGAAAAGAAGCGTATATTTTCTTACTTGCGTTACCTAAGAATAATGGGGAACAAGAGATTTTTTGCCCTTTACGAGTTGAATGGACTCTTTTTCGCTAAATAGAAGTCTTGCTCTATGTCTTATTATCTTCAAGTGGTCAACAAAAGCATGACGGTAGCATCGTTGGTCGCGTGCAAATTCGCGGAACGTTGCAAAGTTATCTTCCTCGCCATTACGAGCAAAACAACGGATTTAAGAAGCTTCATGGGCGGAAGGACAGCATTTCTTCTGTGGCTCTCTAATTGCCTCGTTTAAAGTTGCACAAAGGTGAAGTTAATGATCGTATGTGAGTGATGATATCACTTTCACTCGTTCACTTACACTCATTGCAAAAATATTATGTTTTCTATTAGAATAAGACGAAATAGTCGAACTGGTGGCAACGATACAGCCGCTAAGCCAAAGGCACAGTGCAACTGCGACGAAACACATTTCATAAAACGCGTTCCATGAAACGAATTTCATGAGTACTTGCACACTAATGTAATCCAATTTCATGAAATCTCACATTTAATAGTATAATTTTCTGTTTTTTAATTAATAAAATGGAAATATTTTCCAAAATTTTCTGCGAACAAAAATTTTCTCGTGGACCATCAGTGGTCGGAGAACCACCGGTTAGCGATCGCTGATTTGGTCACAGAAAAATTTCCATGTAATATCTAGCCTAGTACTTTCACGAATACTTCTGTTCTAGATTTATTTGAGCTGAATTCTAGCTTCCGAACTTCATGTCTAGCCTATTTGAATTCGCCATATCTCACGAAAATCCAACGTGACTATTTATGTAAGTTTCATGAAACCCGTTTCATGTGTGTGCATCACATCTAAGGTTACGGATTCGAATTTCACAAGACGTAGTACATAAATTCACTCTTCACATTACACATTAAGATCCTATCATTGCCAGCTTTTATTCTGATAATCGTCACGTTGAGGTACCCAAGGTAGACAATAATTTTTATTTTATTATTCCACATCTATAACAAAATCGTGTGGAAGCATTCGATTTTTGAACATTGTACGTAAGAACAAAAGCCGTGAAAATTAAATTCTTCTTGCAAAACTTCCAAAAGTCCGAAACTTGAGTTGTATGACTGGATTTTTATATGAAAACATCGTTAATTTAAATACTAGAAACAGGTTTTTTCGATATTTAATTATTGTTGAGTGCAGAGAGCTTTAACTATTTTCAAGTATTTTTTTTAACACTAACGACATGAAATATTACTTTTGCTATATTTCGGAGCTGATATCTCGGGTTTTGTATATAATGTTTTTTAACTCAAATTTTAAAAAACCTCAAATATTTTATAATCAATTATTATAAATTGGAAGTTGTTTAATACAGGAAATGAGATGACCAGAAACCGGATGCATTAAAAAAAGAAGTTTTATCTTCTATTACAGCGGTTCCGCATCCAGAACAGTTCAAGCAGGGAGTGGTTTTCTTTTGAAGAAAACCCTACAAAATAATGTAATTAATTTCAAGCCCATCTCAGAAAAATTAGGCAATCTATGACTGAAAGGCAAGTTTAATAATCTAACTTTAGTAAATGTATACGCACCAACAAATTTAAAGACCGAAGAAAATAAAGAAATGTTTTATGAAGACCTTCAAAAAACAATTGATCAAGGACCTAGAAGTGATATTTTAATAGTCATGGGGAACTTTAATGCAGAACTAGGTAAAGAGAAGGTCTTCTAATGTGTAACAGGAAAATATACAATACATAATACCACTAATGAAAACGGAGAACTGCTATGTGGTTGCGGAAAGTAATGACTTGATAGTAGCGAGCACACAATTTCAGCATAAAGTAATTCACAAAGGTTCGTGGATCTCACTAGACTTGACAACAATAAATTAAAAGATCATGTCATTATTGATAGAGCCAAAAGGAACTAATAGAAGATGTAAGATCTCTCAGAGGACCCAACATAGATTCCGATCACTTTGTTCTTAAAATTATCCTGCAACAAATACTCCCTAAGATAGATAGAATGAAGAGAAAAAATGAAATAAGCTTTCAAAATGTTTTCTAAAATTTCACTAAATATCATGAAATAGCTAAGGTATCATGTAGATTTTTGTACGTAAACTTGTAACCTTTTTCCACAATAAGGTATAACAAAGAATAAAGCACATCTAAATCTCCCGTACGGATCTAGAAAGAGTCGGCTAGCCCTATATAAAATCGTGATGTGAGGTATACATTCACACAACGCCGGCAAGGTGCGTTTTGGTTCTCTCACTGAATGGATATGAAATTTTCGTATGTTACGAGAACTATTGATGTGAAGTACACATTCATATCGTAACATGAAAGGTTTGTAGAGCTGCACGTTTAACGAATTAATGAGCAAATCCACTTTCGCTCGCAAACTTGTTCCTCTCCCAGAATTGCTCCTTAAGTTGCTCGGAAGGTGATTTGATGTATGTAACCTCAATGAAGTATGACTTGGATAGTGAATGAGGGAGTAATATAGTGTAATCCATGCAGTCACGCAAAATATATTTATAATTTCAATTAATTAATTGAATTAATTAATAAAATTTAATAATTAATTAAATATTTAGTAAAAATAATTTATTACTTATTTTCTATTTTAAAGATGCTTGATTAGTAGGACGATGTCGATATCAATCCTCATATTGTTTAAAAATGTTGATGATATCTTTAAGTTAACATCTTATACAAATTCAATGTGTACTTAAATTCAATGATAATATTGAAGAAAGCTTGTCATCGTCCGTGCAGAATACTTGTCAGAATAGAATTCTCTTCAAATTAATGTTTTTACCCATTTTTTCAATTAATATAATAGTTATCTTATGATAATTTGGCTACATGTTTAATTATTGTCATTGAATACACTTGATCAAACAACCACAAAATTGAATACCAAATAGCTCTAAATTCTTTTGTAATCTATCAAAAATAGAAATTAAAATTGGCTCCGTCACAATTGGGAGTGAGGCGTAAGTAAGGAAATGTGACAAGGGAAAAAACTTGCTAGAGGTAATAAGAATGAAATGATAAATTATAAGGTGCCCATGTTTTTATTATCGCTAAAAAGCTTTTTCAGCTGCATAGCAGCCATCATAAGTAGCATACACGGGTAACAATATATCACCTTATAATTTATATTTCTTTAATAATGCTTGCAAACTCCCATCATTATCAAGTTGAGGTAGCAAATAAATGATCCTTATTTATATACTTATCTTGTACGTATTCTCCGAGCCAATGTTAGTTCGCTAGTTATATATTGTGGGACTTAAGGGCTCGTCAACGGTAAGGTTTATTAGAGCTTTTGCAGGTGGGGAAAATGCAGTTTTGCACCATAGAGAAGAGCCGTAAAGAATCTTCCCCGTGTGTGGGACTCGCCGAATTTCTCGATCATACCCACTAAAAACCCTCCTGAATTCAACAAATATCTAAATACAAAGATGAGAGAAAAGAAAAGGAAACAGTTGCCAAACACATTATATCATAAAAAGGAAAAAAATCTAAAATATTATAATTACGGAAAGGGAAGATAAAAGGAAAGAATACAGGGAAGAAGAAAGAAGAATGTAAATTTTAACCCTCCCGAGAACTTGTGGGATGAGCCCCGATCTACTCATAAAATTCAATAGTTCGTTAACATCAACCGTTTCATTTCCGAGAATTATTGGTAAATCTGCAGCCAGACCAATTTGTCTCCGTATTCTGGTGTATTTACTGCAATCAGTTAGTAGGTGACGCACTGTCAGAGAAGAGCTACACTCCTCACAAACGGGTTCATCATCAAGTAATAAGAGATACCGATGAGTGAGAGGACAATGTCCTATGCGCAGGCGGGTTAGCAAGACCTCGTCGCGCCTGGCTGACCTACAGGAACTGCTCCATNGGAGCTTATTCCCTTCAACAGTCAACCACTCGTTGTTCCATTCACTCAAAATCCTTGTCTTGATGGAATTTAGGAGATTCCTTTTTGGGATCGTTAAGAAATCCACGCGATTCTTGAGGCATGTCGCTTTTGCGGAAACGTCTGCTTCCTCATTTCCTCTGATTCCCACGAGTCTGGGAATCCAGCAAAACATTATGTTCTTTCCATCACTTTGGAGCGAGAAAAGCACATCCTGGATGTTCTGGATCAGCTTATCAGATGGATACATAGCCTGGATTGCTTGAAGGGCATTTAGAGAATCAGAACAAATCAGGAAATTTGATCCGCGGGAGCGTTTTGTTTATCGCAGTTCTTTCAATATGGCGTAACACTCAAGGGGTGTAAACGCTGCACAGGTCGCGAAGACGGTAGCCACAGGTCTCACGGGGAAATACCACGGAGTAGTCGACACCATCAGCCTGCTTCGACCAGTCTGTAAACACAGGGATATGGACTCGGTGTTTGTCGAGGATTAGGTGAAAATATACCCTCAACATCGCAGTTGGAGTATTCTTCTTGTCATGATGCAGAAGATCGAAATTAATCTCCGGCTTGTGCAAAGCCCAAGGAGGAGTCTTACTGAAACCTTGATTTAAGACATTAGGTGTGCGTAGAAAGACGGATGGAAGAAGAGGAAGGATGAAATACTGGGTTGTGTATCAGATTGTCGGGTAAAGTTAGCATGTGGCAAAACTGTCGTAGCATGAGGAGTTGCCGCCGGAGGGAAAGAGATGGTTCGCCACTTTCG
The DNA here is from genome assembly GCA_002313205.1 of Laupala kohalensis. NCBI lineage: Eukaryota > Metazoa > Arthropoda > Insecta > Orthoptera > Trigonidiidae > Laupala > Laupala kohalensis. Next base: position 15,901 of record NNCF01138408.1, read on the forward strand.
GCATACAAACTCGGAATGGGACTAGTACAGTAAGCTCCCGTAACTAGTCGAATTCCTGCATGGTGGAAACTATCCAACTTCTTTAAATAGCTTGCACGAGCAGAGCTATATAAAACACAGTCATAATCAAGCTGAGATCTTACAAATGCTCGATAAAATTGGAGCAAGGAGGAGCGATCAGCGTTCCATTCCATGCGACTACTACTCAGGCACTTCAATAGATTCAGAGACTTTAATGTTCTTGCTCTTAGGTTTGTCAGATGTTCAATCCAATTCAGTCTCTGATCAAAGATTAGGCCTAAGGATTTGACCGAAGGATAGAATTTTAGAACGTTGTTCCCCAGGGTGAGGTGAGGAAGATAAACTTAATAACTAAATTTCACATAAAAACGGAAAGCTTTTATCATTTTTGTTGTGTCAGTGGTTTTATTTCATGCTACAAATTCTTACACGCACCGTTGTATTTTCCAATAGTCATACTGCAGTCAGAATAAATGGCTGCTTTCCTCTAGTTGAACTGTTGTAATCTCACTCTGATAAACGTAATGACTAATTACAATTCAAGTACTCGCTCGAGATAATCGTCGACAAGGAGTCTGTGAGACAATTCATGTTCAATAGAGCCAAACATGTTTCGGGTATATATCAAAGTTATCCACAGTGAGACAAACAAAACGTTATAATTTTAAATCACATCATGTCACGTAATCTAAGAAACAACCTATACTCGAAATAATACAATTTTATTCGAAATTTGTGGACTACATTATAACGATGGAAACTTGTTAACATTAGTATACAATTAACATTAGTATTATAATTTCATTACAACAAAAATATACAATAATGTTAATGTATTTTTATGTGAAACACTGCATATTAGATTGACGAAAGAACAAAAAATAGCGAACCGTAAGATACTTTTTATCTTCCAATAGGGACCATCGCTCACACGGAATTCCGAAACAAAGGACTATCCCAAAGGGGAAAACTATTCTTGAAAAAATCGTTTAAGTATAAAAATGAGCACAGTATTGATATCTATAGTTGTACGAGTTAGTGTGACAAAATTGATAAAATGAAGCAAGTGTGAGCCATAGAGACCCTATAGGCGATTAATAAGTTGTGTCGGTTTGGAAAACGTCTTGGCTAGGATTTACAATTATAAATGTGTTAGAATTACATACAAACAGCTATTGTGGTCCTAATAAAACATTTAAACCGTCGACTTTAGAACAGAAATTATAAATAAACGTTTAAAACATTCTTATATTTTTGTGTATTTCCACTACTTCTGCTTCAGTAACGTGAAAACTTAAGTCTTTTGTTTTAGAATTGATGTGCGTTTCTTTCCTTAAAAGCACGCACTTCGATATTCTTATCATTTTCCATGTCATTGGATTCAGCACACCGTATGTCCTTGAAAGTCAAATACATTGAGTCCACTTTGCTTTTAACTGCTCAGTATACTTCCAAGGAAGACGAAGATGATGATTTGAAGAAGTTTATTCTTGAGATTCTTTGGTATTAGCGTGGTATTAGTGTCAAATTGTCGGCAGAGCTGATTTATTTTCCTTCAGTTTTATAAAAATGGTTTCATAGTATTTATTTGTATTAGCACTGTTAGATAATAGAAAAAATATTGCAATAAATTAGTTCATAAGTAATACACAGAAAATTTAGAAAAAATACTTCGCATAAAACATTTCTTTTGCGGGCGACAGGAGTAATTTCACTCCAAAAATGAATATACATAGATTAGAGAAAATTTTGTAAAAATATTTTTTTCGAATTACAAGCGCAATAATAAAAAAATTCCAATTTCCTTTTTCTAAAAAAATATTTTTGTCTGATTTACAATTATTGAAAACTGAAGAATTACTTTTTCCGGTGAGTCGACACGACAGGAACAGCTTGAAAGAGATATTCAATATTTTTGCTATTTGAGTGAAGAAAAGCAAACTTCTAGTTGATGTATTCACTTAGTGTATGCATTGATGAATTTCCTTCTAGTACATGTCAATTATTATTTTTTATTACGTGCAAAAGAATCTAAGAATTCTTTTGCACGTAGGGTTTTGTGAGTTTTTTAAGTAATGTAAAAATCACTTTCCTATAGAGAAGAGGTCAGTAGCGTGCGGAGAGAAAAGCGAAGTGAATGAGTGTACTATGCAAAGAGAACTTGACGTGACCTTGGTGGAAAAACATTTATCTGAAAAAATTTACGAAGGTATCTCCAACGCATATCGCTTCCTTGTCCTTGCTTCCCTCCACTGGTCTCACCCTCCTCACTGCTGCTTCCGCCTGCTTCCCAGCGCATGCGCGGCGAAGCACAGCACTTGGGGGAAGGGATACGAGACCTCTACGGCGACGGAGGCGCAGCAGGTAGATGACTCGCGCACAACGGAACGACGACGGTGACGGCGGCGGTGGTGGCGGCCGACAGACGAACGAACGAAGCCAGGTCATTGGCAGGGCAGCCAACAGTTACGTGCTCACCTGCTAGGAATTCATCTCGGTATAAAAGTCCCGCTACGTGCCTTGCAGCTCGGTTACTCGCCCGCGGATCGAGGTCCGCAACGGACATACCATTCGTGTCTGCTTCCGACGTGGCAGTGAGAGCGAAGTATACGAGTGAGGAACATACAGTGTGAGAATGGAAGCGACGAGAAGGATGGTGTGTTTAGTGACTGTAGTGCTGCTGGGAATGACAGCGGTGGTTGCTCAGGGCGACGAAGAACCCAACCCTTTCGTGGAGGCTGCTCGTGTCCTCCTTCAAGATCAGCTGCAAGGGAAGAGCGGTGGAGCGGGCAGCGGGTTGGCCGCTGTCGGCGGTCTCCTCCAGAACTTTATGCAGACGGACGGCGGGCGTCAGCTTACCGACGCTCTTTTGACAGCGGGTCGAACGAGTGGTGAAGCTGACGCTGGCGCCGGTGATCTGCTGTCTGGGTTAGGATCCTTGCTGGCAGCGGCGAGTGGTGATCACGGGCCAGGAGCCGGCAGAGGCGGCGGAGGCGGGGGGCTTGACCCGCAGCTCATCGGATCCGTCGTCAATATGTTCGCTGCCCAGATGAACACCGGCGAGGAGGACAACAACATTGACGTCAACAATAACGAAGTGGAGGGTGGGAAGAAGCGTCATGTGAAAGAGCAAGGTGTGGATTGGGGCAGCATGCTCAATTTGGCTGGGAACTTCCTAGCCGGTCAGCAGCAAGGTGGTCGGGCGGCGGGGGGAGATGGGACGGGGTTAGAAGGTCTCGTGAACCTGTTGCCCATGCTGCTGCAGCAACAGCCTGTCAACCACGAACAACCACGCTCTCGAGGTGGTGGCACCGGTGCTCGAACACCGTCTCTCTTCGGGCCGCTGATGGACGTGGCATACGATTATTGGAATCACTTCACGAAGTCTGAACTAGGACAGATGCTGTGGAAGAACAGTGGACTGGAGGCTACGTCAAAACTCTTCACAGGTGAAGATGGCAAGTTTGATATGGAGAGAATTTACCGTTCCTTGGAAAACGCTAGCTTCCGGAAGCGATGGATTCGGAATCTCTCTACATACGTAGCGGATTGGGTCTCCCACGTCTCGGATCCGTCCACACAGATGAAGTGAGTAACTTCTTGCTTTCTCGCTTCCTATGATTCACGGTGCTAAGCCTCACTTTCTAGAGGAGTTAATTATCCTTATTTTAAATTTAAGAACCATATGAATAACGTTGTTTCAATAGTTGTAGAATGTCTTTGGTTGGTTGATTTCACGAAGGAAGAAGTTGTGGGGTCGACGGAAAGAAATTACTTCCGTCTTAAGCGGGTATAACCTCAACTATTTTTAAAAAGTTTCATTTATTTGAGAGTATTTTCTTATTTTGATTCATCATTTTCCAAAAAAATATAATCAAAAAAGAATGTTATCTTTTTTTATAAACTTACGAGTTAATTGTTTTCTTATCTATACCAATTTTAATGTATCCAATAAAAAATACCACAAACCTCCTTCCTTTAATTGTAAGGAAATTATCTTCCACATTTCATGACTTATTATATCTTCTTGCAAAATTATTGCATCATAGTAACTATGACCGTCTAATTATTACCTACAGAAATATTGAGTAGCGGTCGTAGTCTCTATGAACGCAGGTTTTCAACCCCCAACGCACAGAGTAATTGTCGAAGGTTCGCAAATGATTCCAATCGCAAAATTAATATATAGTTAATACACCGTTACTCTTAAAAGATGGTCAAATCACTGATCTCTCACATATTAAACTATAATTAATACAGAGAACCCTAAAATGACTATGTTGAATACATTGGATCTGCACTTCTTCGTGGTTTAAATAAAATAAAATGAAATGTGCGTTATGAACATGAGAAAATTAAAGACAAAAGTAATAAATACAATGTATGGGTCTACAGAGGAGAAAGGATTTTATGATTTCATCTTTTAAATAGCATATCAGAGGTTAATTGTGGGAGGAGGGGTACGGGATTAACCCTCTCCCCCCACCCCCAAAAAACAGGCAACATACAAGAAAGTAAAAAAAAAAAAAAACTTACGTGGACTACGGAATTATTGCAAACAGCCAGTAGGTACATATTCATTTTCATTACCTAATAATTATTTATGAATATTCAGCGCGTAATATAAAATTGAACAACCAACTTTAGTTGGTGTTAAATTGATATAAATAACACTCATGACAACAATTTTTTCAATTACCAATAATTAAGAGCAGAGATAATATTTTATTGTATCTACAAAATATATTATTTGTCTGTACGATCTACACAAAATACCAATGAAAATTTTAGAATGTATTTATGCCATAGTATACAAAGTAATGTGTTGAAATCAGGAACGTAACACAAAATTTATCCGTGTGGACACTCATGTCGGCGCAGTGTAAAGCCAAACCTTCTCATCAGTTATGGAGATCAAGGAATCCATACGATCATGACCAACCGTGACTTGGAAGGTGGAATTGGGGAGATTTTGGGTTTCCGGGGAACTTAATGTACTGAACCGACATGTCTGGGGTAGACGAGGGAGCTGAATGGGGACAAGATCCCGGATGAAAACCTCGCCGAGTTCAGCCGAGCAGGGTTTGAACCGATGCTCTACCACTCAGCGATGTCGTAGAGGCGAAGACTCTTCCACTAGACCACAGGTTCGTTTGCTACCTTTTCACAATTATCGCGATGAACTCTTGTTGCAAGGAAATTGTTTAGATGTTCAGGAAAAACATAGACTAAATTGTATTTCTAAAATGTGTGAAAATAAAGATAGAAAAAGATTTTTGTCGATGAAGTTGGGGAAAAATCCACTATATTCGCCTACGCTGCGATAGGTGACAACTATGAGTGAAATATTGTTCGCCTCTGAGTTCTACAAAAAATCCGTGAGAGCATAAGTCTATCCACAAAAGTTAACCTAAATTATAGAAAAAGATATTAAAAGTAGAATTGTTAAAATACTTCAATTGAAGAGAGTAGAAAAAAACAATCGTCACAAAATATATTAGGTTCTTTGTTTTGTGCATTTAACAAAGATAAGAAAGGGTCTGTAAATCGTAAAATTTCGAAGAGTAGTTTAGATTTTATAAGCGTTTTAATGAAAAAGTGCTACCGCACTTGTCTTGCCTACGAAGCGAAAATTCGACAGGCGGTTCCCGGCGAGTGGATTCATTTTACTAGAGATGCTTCCGGTGTTATGTCAGAGTTGGACCAGCATTGGAGTTGGGGAGAGGGAGGGGCAAGCAGTCATAGAACACCCATAATACAGCGGGAAGGGAGGGTCATGTAAAAATGTTTCATCGAAAAAGACGGGTGCCAATCATAGATTTCGGGACCTTTCAGTTAAACAGTGAAATGATGCAGCACACATGGAGGTTATATACTCAACTCTCCTAAGAGTGAGTGGAATTCTAGACTAACTGGTGACATTTCGATGGATTTGTTTTTCTCACGAAAAACTTAACGCTGCTTGCTCAAGGGTGGTTTAATCTGAGGATTTATGTATTCTTGCTACTGGAGGTGAAACCCTGACAAAAATAGTGTATACAATTAAATTTTGTATTAAGTGTGTATTTTTATGAATTTACCATATAAAATTAGAATGCAGTACGTATGTTTTCAAAATCCCAGTAAGTAAAATTATATTAACCTTAAAGTATAGATAGAGTAAAAGAAGATTGGCCTAGGGCAAATACCAGGCATCGCTGGATAATCAGCTAGTCTTCCTATAATTTTAAAAATTAATTAAGGTTGCATTATCTTTAATGAAGATGGATTGGGAAGATGGATCTTCGGATGAAAAAAATACAGACAGGAACTCTTTGCTTTTTTAAACGCTGCAATTATGATCTAAATTCTGCGTAATTATACTTTAAAGATGCATTTTTATTTATTGTTTCCATAATAAATATGCGCTGTTTTTTACGTCAATATCTATTCATTTCACATTAAAATAAACGTTTTTCTGGATGTATGACGAAAAATCTTGTTTGACTCAAATGGATGGTAGCAGGTTTTAAACATTATTATTAACATATTAAGCGCGGAATTACAAATTTTGGATCTAAATACGTACCGTGGCTCATTTCACCTTATTATCAATAAGTATTAGAATACCCCATCCATGTGAACATATTCACTTCCGTGTTTTCTGTTTACTACTCGCAAAATGTTGAACATTACGCATAATCATCACAAAAGGCCAAATATTACACCAGGATGTTATAGTATATTCAAATAATGGCAACCCAATAGTGGAAAGGCAAGTAGACGGACAAATTAAAAATCATGCTCAATGTGATATGCTAAGTACTTCACAGATGATATTAATATAATCTGATTTTGTGGATTGTTAACATTAACAGCGATATTAACATTAATGAGAAGCTATAGAGTTTTTATATACGACGAGTTTTTAATAGAACAACCGCTTTCTCCCTCCCCATCAATGCACTCCGTAACGAACAAGGTTTAAAAAAATGAAGCTGTACGAGAAGCGCTAAGTCAAATTATACCCGGTTTATGCAGGAAGTATTTTCTGGCAAAAATTGATGATCCGAGCTTTACTGTGCATCGTTTTCAGTCGTTTCTGCCGATCTTATATCTTATGACGAATTCTCCCTAAATTATACTCATTGAAACGGACAAGGCTTGTCATGCAACATAAGAGAGAACTTTAAATTTTGCTTCCCAAAGCATTTTGAAAGCACGTGTTTTCATACTCGGAGCTGATAGTTCCTATTCCAAAATATGTCGTTTGTTTATTACGGTATAGTTTTCACTATTTTCAAACTTAGTACAAATCTAATAACATTACTTCTCATTAATATTAACATCACTGTTAATGTTAACAATCTACAAAATAAAATCCTACTAATCATGATCGGGTCTATTTTGAATACCGGGCAACTCCGGGCAAAATGAGTTTACAAATCCAGATCTGTTGACGGGTGTTTTAATACCCTCTGTAGGGTAAAATATATTAATTATCAGTATCAATTTATCTTTGAATGTAGGTGTAATTTTTTGTATGTTTGTTTAATAATGTAAATAACTATTTTTTATGTTTATTTTTTGTTAATTGTTTTAAAATTTTGAATGCCCCGTAATGATTGTTTTCAGTTTCTTTTCAAATCCCTGGCAACTCTGGATAGTTCTGCTAGTGTAGCTATAAAAATATTTGTTGTAATGTCCGAGTGTCAGTCAAATAAAATGTAAAAACCAATTGTGACAAAATTCATTTCCCCATTCTTCAATTGATTCTTAGTTTATAAATGATTTTTTCTCATATCCTCGTAATATTTCCTTTAAAATTACGTTTACTCCTTTCTCTCATATCAACTAGAAACGAAGCACGATTTATAAAGTACAGTGGAGCCTCTTTAACTCGAACTTCAAGGGAAAGGTTATAAGTTTCGAAATCGGAAGTTTTTAATATTATAACTTGAATTACATATGCCTCTATAAGTCGAAATTGATAGTGTCATGAGAAAATAAAAATTCGACTTATAGACATTTATTTTACTACATTTGTATTGTACATAATTACACGTATAAAGATTAATTTATGGTAAAGGAACAACTTGAAATTATGCACATATTTTAAAAAAATCTGTAATTTTCTTTTGAGTCAAGGAATTGACACATTCTTTGTCTATTGTATTTTCGATTGCAAACAAGGCACTAAATACATTGTTCTCGATATCACTACATCTTTCAATGAAAGTACGAAATCATTTCTTGGAATTAGCTATTGACGACAACGAAACTATTTCTTGGAGTTAAAGAGTTTTACGAAAAGAATTTCAATTTACAGAGGCCGCAGAGTTTACATTCTGCTTTTTCGAGTTACCGAGTCCGCTAGATTTCTAGTTCGAGTTGGAGGCGTGATATGTATGGATAGTACATCATAGGGAAATCATATTCAGTTCTAGTTATAGCGTCTAAATAATTCGAGTTGTAGGAATTTTTGTACTCCAACGAAAGGGAATGGTTAATTTCTTCGTCTTAGAGAGGATTACAAGTTAACGGGTTTCGAGTTAAAGAGGATCCACTGTATTTCAATGAGCTTATTGCAAACGATAAAATGCACCAACAACGCAGGCAATTGATAATCACAAATATTTGTCTAAATTATTCTGTATGTATATGACTGTATTCTGTGTGTTCTGCCTTTCATTCTTTCGCAACATTCACTCATCATCATAAGCACTCACGTATTCGCGTATCACCCGCTTTGGGGAAGTGCGTCAAAAAGGGTATCTGGCACCCTTATAATGCCCCTGTCAAATCAAAAGAGGTATCATCTCATCCTCCATCTCCGGCCTCTTCAAGACAAGGGAAAAGAAGTTAAGGAAACACATTTTGTATGTATGAATGTCTGTTGCTTGAAAATTTCCAAATATCGTTGTAAGTCTGTATAAACTGGTGTTACTTTGATGGTGTAAACATGTAGAAAAATAATAATAATAATTACTTTAAATTTATTCCCTGGAATTTTGGGTACATTATCTAATAGAAAGTATTGAGGTAGAAAAATTAACTGAACAACATAAAATGCTCATTTCGTGCTGAGTTTAATGTATTAAATGTGAAGTATCTACATTAATTCGTTACGTAAATATAGCGAAGTGTTCGAAAGTCTGTATTTGAAAAAAAATGAGCTGCACCCCGTAACAATAAATTACACATCTCAAAAAAATTGTAAAGAAACAAACAAAGAACATATTTGAAGAATTGAAACACGTAGGAAACCATTTTATAACACGTAGATTATGTGCCAAAAGCAAAAAATTAAAATATTAAGAATGATCAAGCAAAATCCATGGACGAGTTGACATGGAATGACCTCTGCAGAATAAGAAAATTATATTTTCACACTACTAAACGGGTCTACTGTATTGAGCTGAAATTGACATCTGAGGACATCAATTTCGTAATTGTATACTTATTTTAGAGACACTACAGACACCATATCCCAATACCACTCACACTCCTAACTCCTAGAAGTTTCATAGCGTTGAGTGCAGCGATCAACAGGCGAGGGGAATCGTTAGCATTTCGTCAGAGCCAGTCACTCTGTGCAGAAGATCATTCACTGGGAAGCATTTTTCGCCATCTGATATTCGTTTATCTTCGCAAAGTTCGTCGAAATGAAGTTTTGTCCTTTTAACTCGTTCTCGCAAAATTCGACTTTTACGCTCCAAGTTCTAGCTGACTCAACATCAGATTTAGCTTGATCATATTCGCCTCCAAATTTTACCAAGTCATTGCGATCTGCCTGATTCAAATCTCAGACTTGCCAAAGATTAACGTCAAATTTTGTGACGCAACATCAGTTGCATTTCCTCTAACAAGTTTTTAAGGAGAGGTAATCATAAATATCAAAAATAACTGTTTGACCTTTCAATTTGTTTTTCTTTTATGAGCCTTTTTTAGCATTTCAAAGGAATTGGAGTAGGGGTGAGGGACAGGCAATTGTTCCGGTCGGACCGGTGGTAGTTAAGCCACTGTCTGTCAGCTCTATAATACAAAGTATTGTGTATTTAACTAACAAAAAATCTTTGAAAAATTGATCTCAAACTAAAATATCTCGAAAGTTAAACTTTAACTTTATATTGTTACAATTTCAATAAAGCATTGCTTTAACGACTTTTGCTAAATTGACTCCTTGAGTAGCGGAGTAACATTTTAAATTCACTTTGCCCACATCAAACTAAAACTGCAGTCACACAAAAAGAGGGATTAGGAAATGGAAAAAAGGGCAGTAAGGTACTTTGGTAGCGAGTGCATTGTTAGTGTAAATATACTTTTCTATCCATCTAATCTGTTTGATTCATTATTCATGTTATCGATAACTCGACGATGATTTCAATAGTGCAGTGTGTTCACATTCATCTCTCATCGGAAGCTCAGGGGGATGCTAAGCTCCTAGCCCAGCAAATTAATAATTAGGCAAATAGAAATCACGTTAACATATACAAATAACCTGACGCAGATTTTTTTATCCTGGTCTGGGTTTTTCTCCAGTCTTTCGGTTGGGTAGAGGCAGATTTTTTGTTCAGGCTCGCTAGGCTCTTGCCTATTTAGTAGGGGAAGCATCTATTGAAATAAAAAATAATAATAATTTAATAGTTATAATATATTAACAATACTTTCCTAATAATCTATAGTTTTTCTCTGTATGAAATTCTGACGATGTTAAATTATCATTTTTATTACAATATTTTTGGACATTATCCAACGTCTTTATCTGTTTATATCTTCATAACAGGTGTACTTCCGTTTTGCAACGTTTCGGACGTTCTGTCAACGTCCGTCTTCAGACATCCGTTAGCACCGGTATTCGAACCAGGGTACCTTGGTTCTTAAGTCGAGGAAGTTACCATTAGACCACTGCGACCCGGCGGTGTACGTGATATGTTTATCCTCTTGTGTTGTGCTGCTCTAGTATTAATACCCCTTATTGTTGGCATCCATAGGGGATGTATGTCGATTGAAGGTTGACTTATTGGGAGGTACTGCTACAACTCAAAGCCAAGAACATCAAGAATGGTAATAAGAGTACGGCCAAAACTTCAATTGTCAGTCTCACGAAACGTGAATTACCAGCCGCACATCACAGTATCCTTGAAATTATCTCAACTATGCCATCACTCCGCAGATTAACGCCCTAGACTTGGCTGCAAGACTAGAAAATGCGGCGAAAATCATATCTGGTCTCAAAGGTGATGAATTCCGACGGGAAACTCGCTCGGTCTTGATGAAATTCAAACCTAAGGCCCAAAACGTTAGCACCGAGGAAATTAAGGCACTCAAAACATTCATAAAGGACAACCCCATCAATATCCTTCCAGCTGACAAAGGGAACGCTGCTGTCATCATGGAACGCGTGGACTATGATACAAAGATTAACACCTTACTCTCATAGGGAACCTACGAGAAACTATACAGCGACCCCACGTTCTCCATTGAGAGAAAAGTCGCCAGCACATTACAAAAACACCGTGCGGCATTTGAGGACCACACACGTTCCAGATTGACTCCTAACTACAGTGAGCCCCCGAATTTCTACGGTCTCCCTGAAATTCACAAAGAAGGGGTTCCGCTACGACCAATCGTGAGCTCCAGGAATTCACCATGTCAACCTCTCGCCAGACACCTCCTAAAAATCGTATCTCCACTAGCTGGCAAATCCGCATCACATGTGAAAAACACCAAGGACTTCGTAAACAAAATTAAAGGTGTACAACTCGACCCACTGGCCGCCTAGTGAGCTTCGACGTCACCAACCTGTTCACAAATGCCCCTGTTGAAGCAGCTCTGAAATGAACACGAACCAGGCTAGAACAAGATTGTTCCCTGAAGGAAAGGACAGAACTTGACGTAGGAAGCATAATGGAACTACTCACCTTGTGTCTCAAAACTACTTACTTCAGAGCCGGTGACTACTACATGCAAAAAGAAGGCATGACAATGGGCTCTCCACTCTCATCCGTGTTGAGTGACATAACCATGGAAGAGTTCGAACAAGAATCCATCAATGAAATCCCTACGAAGCCTAACATGTGGATACGATATGTTGATGATGTATTCGCGATATGACCACAAGGCAACGAACACCTCCAAGAGTTCTTGACACACCTCAATCAAAAAGAGGAACACACACAGTTCACGATTGAAATGGAAAAAGACGGACGGCTTCCCTTCCTAGACGTACTGGTAGAAAGATCAGACAACCGCCTCCACACCACAGTGTACATGTTATAATGTTATAAACAAATGAAGACGATGGATAATGCCCAAAAATGTAATAAAAATCTATACCTTGATGATATTATGTACTTGTGAAATAACTTTTTTGATTTTTATTAAATAAAAATTTGTTGGTATTATATCACGTACCAAACTATTTCTGTTGTTAGGAGTGTGTTGAAATGTTAAATCTGCCTCTGCCTCAAGGGTCCTTGTTTGGAATTGGTGGGATGGTCTTGTGCTTTTTCTGGAGAGTGCATTAGTTTATTGTCGTACACATGGTCATACACAGTTTGTAACTGTTTTATTGTCAATAAAGTTTATTCTCTCTCTCTGTCGCTCCCTTTCCTCTCTATAAAATAATTTATTGCTATAACACAGACAAAGATAATAATGGAAATTTTCAAAGTGATTTATACCAAAACACACAAAATATTTTTTTGGAATTATTTTCAAATAGCAATAAAAGCCTTTATTTTGCATCAATTCTTAAAAAGTTTTCTAGGGAAGATGAACCAATCCCTTCCTCCCCACACACTCAAAAAAAATACTGAATTCCTGGATATACATTTTACATTAATATATAGACTTTTATATTTATGTAGTAATATTGACTTTATCATTAATAATAAATGTTATTATTGATATTATTATTATAAATTAAGTAGTTTATAAAAACCACAAAACTTCTTGAATTTGTCAGCTTAATATTTTCAATTTGCAATATTCTTTCAACATTAAAATGGGATTAAAACTCGACCAAATTTTTTTCAGTACATTTCATTTCACAGATCCATTTCACAAAAACATTGAAAAAAAAAAGGTATATTAAAACATTGAAAATGTGTAAGAAATATTTTATAGTGTTTCATTGCATTTTTTAAATATAAAGTCTTTTTTTGTATGATTTCATTTTAAAAAGACTTAAATACTTTTTTATTTTATTTTCCTTTTGTGATACAATAAAGTTGGTAAAATTTATGAAATAAAATTTTATACATGTTAAAACAAATGTAGTTTACTTCTTAGTTTTGTATTGTTGGGGGTTGGGGCACATTTCATAATTTTGTCTTAGGAACATATAAATGTTAAATCTACCATGTTGGGTTTTTTGATCAGAATTTATAGGACCATCCCTTGCTTGTTCCTGGAGAGTTGAACATTGGTTTATTGTCCTCCCTGTGGTCATATGCAGCTAGTAACAGCTTTTTGATAAATTATTTATTAGCTATGGCTGAAGGTGTGGTACCACTTTACTTCCTGCCTCAACACCCAAAGCCCATACACCACTTCCACAAGTAAAGTGGTGGCACACCTTCAGCCATAGCTAATAAATAATTTGTCAACAAAAAGTTGAGGTGGTAAAGTGGTAGCACACCTGCATCCATAGCAGGAGGTCCTGTTTTCAGTCCAGGACCGAAACCTCTTTCATCTGGCTGTAGATAATGTTACACAAGCCATGGTTTAACCTTGTCATGCCACTCTCCAACACTCACCCTGACCATGATTTCTATTTGCACTTTTGTATTTCAGACAAGGTTGGAGGATTTCAAGCAATAGAACTTCAGTTCAATAATGACAGATGCAACATAATAATGGGGTACGACATAATGATTACTGACTAATGAGCATTGTATTTGTTTCAAATTATGTGCATATGTTGTATTAAATGTTGCACATAAAGTGTTAAATGTTACATAAATAATTGTTCATTTTAAGTATGTGTGATAGGTATGTGATTCTTTAATGAATAATAACACTGCCATGTTTCTTATAACATCAAAATCACATTTTTTTAAACAACTTTTACTAAGAAATTCATTCACTTTCATTGATATCTATGTATGACCCCCCAGGGGACTTACATCTAGTATGTACGTGTTTGGCAAACACAAGGTCCCGAGCTGAGTCTGGCATTACTTCCACTTACTTGTGAAGGCTCCTTCCTTTCTCTTTCCTGACCTTCCTTGGTCACCTCTTATTCTTTTCGATCCTGATGCTAGGGTATCTTTCATTTTCCTCTTTTTTCTTTTTTTTCTTTTTGTAATGATGTGTGTAATGTTTTGAGATGTGTTGATATTTGAATTTTGAGTTGTAATTCAGATGGGTTTTTAGTGGGTATGGTTGAGTCATTCGGCGAGTCCCACACGCGGGGAGAGTCATGTTCCTAGCGCGTAACTCCATTTTCCCTACCTGTACAGAATTTTAGGGCTCTAATGACCTAGATGTCGACAAGCCGTAAAGCCCCCCAAAAAGATCTATGTATGAATAATTATCAGAAGGATTATATTATTTGAAAAATTATTATCATAAAGATAGAGAGAGAAGTGGATAGATAAAATTAATAAAAAATAGTTAAGTATTAACATTATGATGGATAGAGATAAAGTCTACACACTAAAATTTCAAGTGGTCAACAAACAACATATGGAACTAATCAGATATTTTTGAATTTGTGAATACTTTCTTTAAATGTGGACAATAACTGATTATTTGAATTCTACAATGTTTTAACTATTACAATAATTTTATTCTAAAATCTGAAATTATTCCAATTATGTATTTAGTTGAGTAACATTTTTGTTTTTTAACTGAATTGAATTTTTTCAGATTCCTCTCGACTGCCCAGTTTATGGGGAATAGTTTTCTTAAAGCTCAAGGTTACCCCAAGTCTGCTCTCTTTGACCCTGCCAAGCCAGCAGAATCAATGAGCAGAATGGTTAATTCAGTATTTAAGAGACAGTTCAATTTGAAAATTGATTCAGCAGCATATATCAAGCCAGCAGTATCATATTTACAGGTACTATTTGAGAGTGGAAACTTTCAGAATTTGTGCTTACAGTTTCCTGTGAACATTATTTATTTTCTTATTTCTTTGATTATCTTGATTAAATAATGGATGTAAATGGTGGAATTAGTACATTTACTTAAGCTTTTGGGTGCTTGTAGGAAGTCTACAGTATCGGCCAAAATAAAGGTTTAAGTTTCTCTCACCTCTCACCAAAAGAAATTGAGAATAAACTCACTGAAACTATCAACAGTGAAATAATACAACCAGCATTAAGAGTGTGGAGGGCATACAGATACTCTTCTAAAGAACCGCAGTGTGATAAATATGTAATGTGTTTTGTAAATAAGAGAGATGATGCAAAACTGAGTACAGGGCTCAAACCAGGTGTCACAAAGCTAAGCAGGTAAAACATGTTTAACGCAACTTCTTATATGATTTGGACATAAAGTGATCAGGACTTACAAAAAAAATATTTTTAAAATTTCAGTTTAATAGCATCATGGTTTTTATCAAGCAATACTGGTACATCATTCTGGGATTTATACATGGCTGCAACTGAAGATCATAATTGCCAAGTAAGTTCTTGTGATAATATACAAATTGCTCAAGATTTCTTTTTTACAATTTTAATATCATTGCATTTAAATACAATGTCCTAACTTGTGGTAAAATAGCAGAAAGACATTTATACAGCTGTTAATAAACAAGGAAACAATCTGCACGAATAAAACCTTATGATCAATTAGAGTTATGTGTTTAAATTTATAATGATATCTAATAGTTTAGGCCAAACCACCCATTTTATGGATTAAGATTGTTGTTCTATCTTATTAACTTGACTGTCTTATTAAATAATGAAAGACTTACAACCTTTTATAGACAAATAATATATATTTTATGATAAGAACTCAAAATGTTTTGACTTTGTTTTAAGTCGTTGTCAGGTAATTCAAATAATAACAAATTATAACAAACATAACAACAAAACAATTGAAAAATATATTAAACACAAAATACATTAATAAAAAAGGAGAAACTACACAAACATGTTATAATATTGTATTGAATATACCAGAGAGCTTTTCAGTGTTTGTGTAAATTCACACTCCCGAGTGTATTTTTTATAAATATTATTTCTGATATTCAACAATTGTATTAATTAACTTCTTTGTCCAAAATTAATGTATTTTCCCAATCCATCAAGTGATCATTATTAATGCAATGTGAGGTAACTACACTTTGTTCAACTGACTTGAAGTTTAATTTGTGCTCTAGTTTTTAATACTCTTTGTTTGACCTATATAGCTAACATTACAATCTATGGCATTTTATTTTATATATTTCATTGTTCTATCTTGAACATCAATAGGTATGTTAAGTTTTGCTCCATACATTACTAAAAACTTAAGAAAGATTGAGAAACAGAAAGTTACTTATTGTTTATTGACAAATTTTCATCCCAAGAACTAAGGTTGCATACCTGAATGGTTTGATATTAAATACTTTACTTACAGGTTAAGTATCCAGTTGATTGTAATGATTTTCATGCAGAAGATATTAAAGCAACCACAGAATATGCACATAGTGAACTCTGAATGCAATTAGTCAGAAGATAGTAGAAGATCAATACAACTTTGTGCAAATAAGACTGTATTAAACAGTATTAAACAAATAGTACATCGACAAATTAGGAAAAGAGGCGATGAAAAAGAAAGAAGTCAAGCAGATGCAGCAGAAGTATTGTGAAGGATTTTAATAAACGCTAATAAACTTGTCATGTCTTACTCATCAATTATATAATGAACTTTTTTATAAACAAATCCCTTTGGATGTGTATTATGTGACTTGTTTAATTTTTAGCTTTTATTTACTATCAAAAGTAATTAAGCAAAAGCAGTAGTTTCTTTGGGAGTTTCCTAAAATTATTCTTTTGACTGATTCTTATATAAAATTTTAATGAAGAGCAATTTCTATGTAGTTGAAGGGACTTGATAATAATACCCTATTTTCTGTTACCTCAGAATTTGTCTATTTTGGGCACATTTTTGTACTTGTGATTTTGAGTGTTACAAATATTTTAAATGTATATTGTAAAATATGTCTGACTTTTCAGTGCAAATTTCCAGATACTTTGTTTTTCAGGAATAATAAACATATTGAAGCTTTTCATTTCTTTTTTACTTTCTGAAGTAATATATAATGTCCTGTATTTTGTTTCTCCTGATCAAAGAAATAGAACAAGAAAGTGTACAAAATATAGTTTTATGCCATAGAGCTTCCCTGCTCTACTTGCTATTCAACAAGCTTGACAAAATTTACTATTGCTTTGACATCTACAGCGCAACAAATGTATCTCATTTCAAACTCTTGTTAAAATCAATTAATTGTCTCAAACTTCACTAAAAAAATTTAAAATAGTACTGTATTAAAATCCTGGCTTTGTTTTTTGATGAATCTGAATATATAGCAAAGGATTTGTGTAAACAAAATTAAGATTTATTAATAGTCTACAAAATGTTTGGCTGAAAATAGCAGGGACATAATTTGAGATTCTTTTAATTTTCTCTAAATATTAGGAGTCAAATACAAACAGAAAAACCACATAACAGAAATTTTGAAATGTAAATATGTAGGGAATTTTTTAACATGCAGTACAGTACAACTTTTGCAGTAGGCACAAGCAATTTTGCATTATGAAACAATGAATTGTATAGGAAGGAAAAAGTTTTTCAGTGCAAGAAAAGTTACTAATGGAAATAGTTTACTTGATATGAAATGTAATATGTTTAGGGATCAAAACTCGGGAAGAACTTAATCCCAAACTTTAAGTTCTTTCCATTTATTTTGATATTTGTTTTCTCCATTAGTCATATCGAGTGAAAAATATATCTTAACATATGGAGGTTCTTCCAGAAAGGCACCAAAGAAAAGTTAGTGATAAGCATTCTTATAATTAAAAAAAGAATACAAAAATTTCCCCCAGCATGAATGGATGGGCACCAGAATACTTGTGCAGAAAATTCTTTTAAAAAGTCCTGTAGTCCTGTATTTATGAAAGAAATTGAATAAATACTTGAGTTGCATAAACCATTTTACAAAGTTTTGTGGGAAAAGATACAAAATTTGAACACCGCTCAAACACAAAAAGTTTTAGATTGCAGAAAGAAAAAAGTAAATTTATTTTGTAATGTATTACAACAATACTTATTTCACATTACCCTTTGTAAAACTGAAGGTTGCAATGAATAATGTATGAATTTTGAAAGATAACTGAATTTATATCTCCCAATACAAAGGGCCTTTTTGTATTGAAATTCGACAGTGACTTTTATTCCTTTTCCATTTCTATTGAATTGCTTCTATTTAAGCAAAGAACGGAAAATAAATGAAAATCTGGTGTGACACAGAATCCTGCAATTTCCTTCATTCAAAACAAACTAACAAATAAATAAAAGAAGTAAGAGAGCAATTTCAAAGTAAAAATAGGCATTAGACTTTTTATAATTATTTGTATACACATAGATTTAATTGAAAAATTGTATTTATTTTTGTATTTAAGCAATTGTTAAAATCTAATATTGTGAATAAAAAACCTATTATAAAAAAAATAGAAATTAAAATATGTTTTTACTCAAGCAAGTAAAGTATATTCTTACAGAATTGTAAATTGTCATGAAATTGCTCATTCTGCACCAAACTTCCAAAGTTCCATTTATCCCAGATATATAATCTTCCACTTAAAATAAAATCCTGGATCGACCACTGTCTTTAGATACATCATTTCTTTCTAAGTTTTAAATGATTTTGTTTTGCTTGAACTTTCTGCTTTTAATTGCTAACTTAGTAGTTAGTTGTTGTTAAATACTTATTCATACTTTTTCCCATAAGTTTGCTTTAAGCATCCATTTTCATTGTCATAAGCGCATTGTCGAATGGTCCACCGGCCACCACATTAAAAACCCTTAAATGTGCACCAAAGATAAACAAATCTATTTGAGGAATGGTCTGCATGATGATGTAAAAATTTAGCTAATGTTTAGTATATTGTGATGTTAAAACATTCAAATTTGTTACAAATATAGAAGAAAACAAATTTGAATATTTTAACATCACAATATATTAAACATTCTATTTATATACTGGTAATCTTTACAATACTGATAACAATTTATTAATAACAAATTATATGTTGTAAATAAATAAAAGTACTTAATGAACATACCTAAATCGGCATTCTTGTGTTTTGAGCCCTTGAATAAAACATCAGTTTTAACAAACAAATTGCCCTGAATATACCATTGCCCATTCTCCAAATGTGCAGATCAAGCCATAAAGATTCATCAAGATCATTTAGTATGTACTTTCAAAGTCCTAAAAGAATTCCTTTGAATGCTGCATCATGAATGTCCAGGTGAAAATGGCGACAGACCATGATTCAAACCCGAGACCTCCTACTCTGCCCCATCCTTGGTGTCCTCTGCACAACCCATCTACTCCCTAGGTCCATACATCACATCCACCTGGCTAGCATCAGAGAGCCATTACATCCTCATGGAAGTGAACACAGCTCCCTATACTGGGAGCACTTCCACTTTAACCCGGTTTCCACATACCTATGTATAATGATGTTTCAACTCATCTTCCAAGTACATAGTCATGGAGGAAAGGGCGCACCTTTCAACAAGTTGATGCTTTGAATGATATTGAAAATCTTATATATACTGTTAGTCTTATATTATTGCAACTGCTGTTTTGACAAAGTTTGAAATTTTAACATAAATATTTCTTTAAAATGTTCAATCAACTTAAATTTTAATTCCATTCCCTGTTTGTAATTTGAGTTGAATAAATAATTACTCAAATCTATTACATACTGTTTCGAAGACAACATTTTAGGATTAGGGTCTTCTTTGTTTTCTCATACTCCTAAAAAAATTAAACTAAACAGAATGATAAAATTGTAAAATGTTATTCACTGTAACATTTTAATACAAGAGTTTACAAAACAGTTGGATGTTGTATTGAACATTATCACAGCAACATATCCTGCTTAGGTATGATGTTCAACCCGTTTTGTCTTCAATCGTTAGTGTATATTCTTGATTTAGCATTTTATAATTTCTCTGTTCGTGACTCTTGGTATATTAAAACATGTTGATCCACACCAAGTTGTTAGCCAATAAGCAACTACTTCAGATAATGCTTGTGGTGCAATTTATTTAACAGGTGTTACAGTAATCCATTTGCTTTTCTAATACTTCAATAATAGTTTTATATATTTGTCTGCAAACACTATCAAAGAGAATAGTAAGGGTGGGTGAAAATGATGCTCTGAAATAAATAGCAGTTTTTGAATTTCTCACTCAAAACCCTCATATTCATTGGTATTTCTTTAATTATTACACCCTTACCCTCTATTGTCAATGATCTTGATTTCATAATAATAGTCTTCTGGTGATTTCTTCATACTCTAAGCATACTGTATACAGTAATTGGTGATCACCAATTATGACCTAGATTTATTTGAACTGACTGAAATTATGTTATTTTTTATTTAAATTATTCTGTTTCCATGTCACTTGTACTACCACAGTTGTCGAGAATGTTTTCTTCCACATTTAAGACAACTTATTCTGGACCCTGTATAGTGGAAAATTTGGAAATGCATAAGTTCTTGAAAAATCTACCCCTCTTCAAAATTTCCCCCAAAAATAATAAGAATATAAAAGGAAATACTCCTTGACAACATTTAATAGTATATTAGTACAATTTTCAACAATTAGAAATATCTAAAACCTTATAAAATGGACGGATATTACAATATATCACAAGAGTGATGTGCATTCCTCTATAAATATGAAGTACAAATGAATTTATCACACAGGACAAAATACTTCTTTCAAAATGCTCAATAAAAAAAATAGCGGAGAAAATTATGTTGCACTCAGATTTCAGAGATGTAGTAATTGAAATACAAGCCAATATTTTTTTAAATTACAATTTCCTATCTGCATATGATATTTGAAACTGAAATATACTCTATATGTGATACCAGTTCATGTATTTCAGATCTCTCACATCTCTCAATAAATAAGAGTTAAGAAAACATTTTGTACTTAAAAATCTACATCATTTGTAAAAGTGAGTATACAAAATACATATTAATACCAGATGTGTTAAAAATATCCATTCCTCAAAGAATTATCTTTCAGATGGCCTCTCACTATAACGCTTTACAAGCATTTGTATTCAATACTGTGAATGATGCAGTGCTAATCACCAAGTCACATGATTCATAAGAAAACTCTGGATGCAAATATTACTACAAACAATTCTGCAATGAGTGATCTTAATAGTGCATAAAGAAGGAGGTATTAGGGCCATTTTTTATTTTTTCTTCACATTCTTACACACCCATTCCATGCCGTCCTGGAAGCAAATTATTGTAGTTTGTTTATTACAATGTCATAACCATAAAAAAAATAATAACTCAATTTTACAAGGCTAATAAAAAGTTCTCAGTAGCCCTACCTTCACACCTTCCCCTTCTGTAGCAGAACAAGCTTGAATTTGCCATGGTCTATCTTTTATAGTATGAAGTCCTAAACATTCTGCAATTTCTGATGCAGGCAAAGAATGCATTAGGTCTTGTTTATTGGCATATACTAACAACGGAACATTGGCTAATTTTTCTTCCATAAGTAGTTCTTCTAGCTCATGACCAGTTTCTTCCAGTCTTTTCCGATCAGCACTATCAATAACATAAATCTGCAAGAGGAGCACCATTTAAAAATACATTGCTTTTGTTCTTGAATTTAAAAAGAAAGAGCATTTTTTCTCACTATTTTTTACAGTATTTAATCCTTTAACTACATCATAAAATAACAAGACACTCACTAAAACATCTGTGTTTTCAAAATAATTTCTCCAATATGGTCTAATTTTTCTTTGACCTCCTATATCCCAAACATTTAACTTAAATCCTTCTGATTGTACTGACTTAATATTAAAACCCTGAGTGGGAGTAATATGAGCAACATCTTCTGATGCCAAAGATTTCAGCAACGTTGTTTTTCCTGCATTATCCAGTCCCAAAAGTAGTAGTCGCAATTCTTTTTCTGGTGTTGACCGTAACTTACGAAGAATCGACAGAAGTCCCTGGTCATGAAAAAAAATTACAAAATACGCAATTAAATACGGATGAGTTTAATATCTCAAATGACGTTTCTAATTAAGAACAAATTGCAGGAATTCGAATCTTTAAAAACTGTAACACTCACCATTGTTAAGAAACTGTCAACAGATGTGTTAGAAATTCTTTCCCACAGCATGCAGCATGCAAATTAAATTGCAAAATAAACACAATTGACGAAACTCAAAACAACTTTCCGCTGGTTCCACAGTCACAAACGACGCTAACAATGCAGTGCGCTGAGGATTGGACGTCTAGTTGATGTGTATTGATTTTTCGCGCAATCAACGAAGTTGCGCACCAGGCCGCGCACTTCTGTTACTCCCCCAACTAGCAACTTCAACATAGATTCCTTTTATAATAAAATAATAAATTAACCGAATAATCAAACAATGAAATAATAGATCTGCTTAATCTGCGAACCCTGTAAGTAAACTGAGGTCTAAATCACATGAATATTTAAGATTTGGAAGCATATAAAAGAAACCTACGTACGTATAAATAGAGAGTAAAAAGAGAATTTGTGTAAAATAATTCAGACTACCTATTCGGTTTGGCATACATACGTCAATGAAAACAATTAACGTGTTAAGAGTTCGATATTATTTATTTAACAAACGGACTGATTAAAAGTTATTTTTGGAAAAGATAACTGACAATTACGTTAAAATTTAATAACAAATTATTAACTAATTACAAAAAGTTAATAGTTATAAGTTAACTTTTAAAACATTGGTGAATTTGAGAAGAAAAAAAAACACTTCCAGAAACATTTAAGAGTTACAATAAATATGAACTTCCAACTTAAAAACTTGTTGCTACCGACTTTATTGCTAAATTATGTTTTATATGCTAATGCGGTGACTGAGCAAAGCGCATCAACTGGCTTTCTGCACTCGCGGCTCCCTCATTCTTTGACCAAGTTTTTGTTAAAATTCAAGCAAAAAAGTTGTAAATTGTCTGTTCGGTTTCGTTGTGAGGTTGAGATGTGGCGGAGGGTGGCGGTACAAATACGTATAGCGGATGGGATGTTTTCAATGTGGGGGCTTCCAGAGTAGATTTTCGTCGAAGGTAACTCCAAGATAACTACAATGGAGTTGCCACGGTAGAAGGGTGGTACCCATGCGGATGAGTGGGTTTTTTTCCCGGCGGATTTTGTTTTCTGGTCTGCTGCGATGGAAATTAACGGCCACCGTATTGGCAGTTGAAAACTGCATTTTATTTTATTTAGCCCACGAATACTTTTCTGCTCGTTTACGTATGAATCGATGGGTGGTTCCTCTGGGTAGCAGTGTTACGTCATCGATGAAGCGATAGGTTTTGAAGGGGGTCATAATGAATGGAGATAAGAGAAGTGGTGCAATATTTCATTGTTTCTAGTATACTCTCAATCTAGAGAAATTCCGAGTCTCTTATCTCATAGAAAATTACCTCGATAAAATAATCGAAAAAGTGTGAATCATAATTATGAAAAAAAAAAAAATTTATAATTGGAATAATGGAACTTTACTAGCACAATAAATTAATGAGGGAAATATTTTATTGGTGTTCTTATGAAATGTGTATTAATAACATCGATTCATGAATGATCGAAAACAAAATATATTGATTACGATATGACTCGAAAACATGCACGCCTAAATTAAAAATTTGGCTGAAACAGGAAGTATTTCAAAAAAGTTATTTATGAAAACTACAACTTAAGGTAATGCGTTATTAATTATTGAAATGTCTTAAATTGCAGTTTAAAGAAGTTAGATTTAAGAAGTTTCCGATGGAGGGGCCCGCACACCTTGGAAAATTTTCTTTATGGACCTCTCCCAAAATCAAATCCTGGATCCGCCCCTGGTGCCACGCTGTACGCATTGCAGTACGCAGCCCATAAGCAAGAAGCTGGTTGCGTGCGCAAGCGCAACACGTCGTGTCAAGACAAGAACATCATGACATGACATTACTTTCACACTTCAATTTATCTCAAGTGTTTATGAAATCTTATGTAACGACAACGGTTTTCTCATCGTTTTGAACAAAAGGTACAATTCATACTGTCCCGATTTAAACAAGAAAAGAGGTGAATGAGTGTTTAGGAGAATATGTTGACCTTATATTAAACGTAAATTTTAATATCCACGCAAACATAAAATCAAGTGTTGTATATAATATACAATTTCTATAATAATTGTCCGATTTAAGAGCGACAAAAAATTGTGCATTTGCGAAACTAAAACAGTTTCCATGGAAATTATTTCTTTGTTTAAAACATTGATTAATATATTTTCCACAAAAAAAGTAGGTTCATCTCTGAAAAGGCAGTAATTGTATATGCCAGTTGTGCAGGACAGCGGGCTTGATTATCTAACATTTGATGGTCGATTAGAGGCTGCCTCATCTTTCCCACGGGTATCAAAATTAATTCAGAAGATATTAAATTGGAAATATTATTACTGTACATATTAATCTTTGTATGAAAAATAAAATAATTATTACTTTGTATTGTATGAAGTTATTTATTCTTTAAATCCTACTGTAAATAAATGTAACAATTTTAGAAGGTGTAGTAACTTGAGCTTCCAATGTAAACATATGATTCAGCCAAAGAAACATAGTTTCTGACGTTTCTCGACGCACTTCGTTCGAAATATTTTCATATGACTACTACATTTGCTGAAACGCTAATACTGCCATTTAAATTCCGTCCGTCCGACCGAGCATTCCGTACGTGCACAGAGGTTCTGACTAGAGGTGGATTCACTTTTCTTTTTTTTTTTTTTTTTTTTTTTTTTTTTTTTTTTTCAGTTTCTGAAGNCTCTTTCGAAAAGCACTTCTTTAAACTACCCTTTATAACTTGCCGTTTTGTAAGTAATTTATGTGTATGAACGTCTTAAATTGTTTTTTATATAAGTAAACCCTTAAATTTTAAAGTTTACAAATAAATTAGGATGAATAAAATGTATTTATTGTTGACTTGTGATAGAAAATTTTCTGCATTATAAAACTAAATAAATATTACCGATGGTTGCTACGATTTTCACAATTGCTGAATCATGTGAAATAGATGCGAATTGTCGAATAAACGGTATTGAAATAAATCATATGCATTTCTCGGTCCATAAAGAAAACTAAAGTCTATTGCATTGGCTCTGAACGTAAAAATGTCTATTGTGTAGCATATATTTACTAGTTTTAGGTTCAGTATCCTTTGTTGTTGTTTTTTAAAGAAATAATCTAATCCCATCTACCTTTTATACTCATTGTGTAGTATTGCGAGTAGTTGAATGACACAACTCCAAGTCAGTGGCGCCTATTAGAGAAATAAAAATTTGAAGGAGAAATAAAAAATTCATTTAACCTTCTAAAACTTCATAAAAAAATATACTGTCCTTGATCTGGTAATCACCCAGGGGCGCACCCATGATTTATTTATGGTGGGGGGGGGGGGACATGACGAATATGAACATAGGTTCGATAGGTTATAAATGAAAAAATGGGTAAAAACCTAAAGATCTGAAGTCCTGTAAAAACACATGATTGAAAAGGCCACTCGATGTAGATATGTAGAACATAAAAGCTTTAGACAACTTAAATGTACATAGGAATGAGGTGTACGTCCTTGGCAGGAAAACGCTCTTTCTAGAAAAAATAGCAACTCATATAAAAAATAATAAATAAAAGAAGATTCTATGATCGATTTTTGAATAAATCACATCTTGCTAATAGTATTGTACACTGTGTGATGTATAGTAGACTATATGTGACTATCAGTCGTCGCAAAGGAGCATAATACTTTTTAAAAATCATTTCCTCCAGTGAATATTACGCATCAATTGTTATTACAAAGCGACGCTAGATGTAAACGAATTTTCATCCGTTTGTTCGTTATGGCTTCCTCCTGCCAATTCGTAATCAACCGGTGACAAAAACTTTATTCACTCGCAACATTTGACAATTCATTACTGACCATTATTCCGAAATAATTGAGTTTTCAGGAATCGGAAGCGAGTTTTAAGTCAAGGCAAAAAAAAATTGGAACCGAGTTCAGGATTGAAAAAAAAACTTCATTATTATCAGTACTTTAATTACTTGATATAATTAAATCCTTCTGTATGGTAATTTTGTAAAAAATAATTGATAAAAACTAGAAAATTACTGAACAATAATCAACTTTAGTCCCTAGACTAAAGACTCAAGAACAACAATCTAGGCAACATTTTTTTTGTAAACATATTTTGTGTTTATATTTCTGTTTATATCATATTCATTTGTCCTGTTATGTTTAT
>NNCF01138408.1:50355-62267 GCA_002313205.1 Laupala kohalensis
ATCATCATCATCATCATCTTAAGCACAAAGCTTTTCTAATTTCTTTCTGTAACTAAACCTTTTTACACCACAGAGCCTGATTAAAGTTCTCTATTTTCATTCCTCATCAGTACTCCAAGCATGCCTATAATTTGCTGAATTTCCATATGACTATTTCCTAACAGTATTGAAACCACTCATCACCACCTTAATGTCACTTCTGGGAATGTCATTGAACATTTTCTCCAGAATTTCAGAGAAATAATTCTTTTTAACTACTTCAGCAGTCACTGTGGGTGCATAGAATTGAATAATTGAAAGTGTTCCAGATTTTGTACTTTTTGTAGCTATAATTATTATCTCAGAGGTTATCTTTTATGCTTTGGTTTACTAGAAAGCCAACCTCTATGAAGTAAGAATGTGATTCTTCTGCATCTGATCTAGAGAAATCTATTTTCTGTAGAACCATTTTCACTTTAAGTGAGTAGTAAATCTGGAATGTTTCTCAAAAGCAGCTCAAACGATTTTGATGAAAGTTATTGATATATTTTGAGATGCATGAAAATTAAATCTAAAATGGTCTCATTTCAGAGTAGAATTGTTTGAGTTTTTTTTAATATTAGAAAATTTTTATATTACTGTTTCCAAAATTATGATTATTTATATTGTGGCATTCTAAGTAACTAAAATTTTTGTTTATTAGTCCAGAAGAGTTTCTATTTTAACTTCTATGTTTTCTAACTCAAGTTCAATACAATTATATGAAATTTTGACATAATTTAAGTCTATGCATGAGAAGCTTAATTTCAATTAAGAGTGTTATGCTAATGACAACCTTCAATAAATTGTTAGTGATATTAAAAATAATCCTCCTATACATTCAGCATGATGTGCTAGGGGATAGATCCCAACTTGATCCAAGGTCTACAATTTGAGTTCCACCAAGTGAACTTTTTGAAATCATATTCTACTACAATTAATGTTCTATATGATCTAATTAAATAAATAGTGAAAGACTTATGACATTTTATGGACTTTAGGAAATGATCCTTCTTTCAATTGCCTCCATCTTCATTTCCAGATGTTAATTAACTCATAAATGTAACGAAAACTTATTTTCCTGCATAATTTAATAAATTGTACCAATTTTATCTATAATTTACATTAATTCCATATTTGAAATTAAACAATTATTCTTAATTTGTAATCTATTTTAGTTGCCTGTTTGTAACCTACTTCATTATATAAAGTTGAGATTGGCTTTGTTTGAATAGTGTTAGTGCAAACTATTGAATGGTTTTCTGCTTCTTCCTAAATATAGTCTATGACATTATATTATTTACTTTTTGGCTCTCTCAACCTTCATTCCTTTCTATTCTGTACCTTGGTGCTGAATTTTTAATTTTCATGAATTTTGAATCATTTAAGACATAATCTATTATGTGAGCATTGTGCTACCTTTTGCTTTTGTTGCCATAGGGTTCCATGGGTATTGCTTAGTAGCAAGTCTGACATAAATGCCCAAATGAACCCAATCTCAGGGCTTTGATATAATTTACAATATTTGGTATTTGATTAGTTTATTATTCACCATTGAATGGTCTCCTGCTCTGGGCCACAATTTCAATGTCTCTGCTACCAGTTATGCTATTAAATAGAAAGCAAGTGTTTTAGATTGTGACTTCAAAGAAATTTATTAGCAGCTGTAATAAAAATATAAAATCTTTTAATCAAATACTGGTTCTAAAATTAATTAGCCTGTAATAAAAAGCATTTCATGATATTGAAAAAATTGTTAAAACATGAGAACTCGTTTGTTTCATAAATGTTTCTCCAGTGAGCTTGCTAAAGAATTCTAAATTTAATAAATTTTAAACAACTTTTGTTATTTTCACACTTTGTTTTGTATAAAAAAATACTTTTATCATAATGACAAATGTTCTGCAAATTGACATGATGCTTGCAAAAATTAAAACAAATTGACAATAGTATCAAAACAATTAAAAAAATAATAGTAGTAGAATTCCTTTAACTGTCCCAGCACTAGGCAAGTTCTTCCTGGACTCCATGCCTTCTTTCTTTCTTTTTGTATGTCATTCTCTTAAAATCAGAGATATATTTAAGAAGTTATGTTATATTTTGCTTTAACTATCCATAAAAAATTTGCATTATCAGTATGAGAAAATTTGCATTGTGTGATTTATGGTAAATTTTTTACACAAGAAACGTAGTTGAGGTACCTCCAAACTCCACATGGTATTTTATGAATAAAATTTTACATGAGATAAATGAATAAATAGTAAATATATCTCATAGTGTTATTAACAATTAGCTAAAGTAACATAGTCATACAAAATTATATTGCGTACAATTGTTCGAACAGTTTTTCTTTTAACAGGTCAATATTACATTCCCCTTACTTCCAAAGTGGTTGTAATTATGATTCTTGGTGTTCTTTGTAATTTAATTTCATTGGAACTCCTCATGAAATGAATCTCATTATAATCCATTACTGATCATCCACTTGTCTGATTCCATTCTTATATGAATGCTTATTTTGTCAGCACTTTTCTGTCATTTGCTGGAGTTGGAGAGTACCATAAAATGGAAAATAAGTGGCGGCTCGTATATGGAAAATAATGGAGAATGCTAGATAAAGTAAACAGCAACAATCACCCGGAAGATAATGAAGGACTTCATGTCCTTTCTGAATGCTCTGAAATAGACATCTTGGAAAAATACTGTTAATTCATTCACACTTTTGACATATAATGAAAATATTGTTTGCTAACAGCATATACAGGCAAAATTTTTGTGTACAAATGTTAAATAGATTTTCTATTATTCTGTTTTTTTTTTACTTTTAGCTTTTCCTTTTGTGTCTTACATTGCATTTTTGTGATTTTTTAACTTAAAAAAGATATTTAATTTTGAAATTTATCTGATTTCTTTTATGTCAATTAATGCATCTTTTGTTTTTTCTTCAATGATTTTTTTTATTATTATAATTCTTTAAAATTATTTTGTTTTTCATGAATATCGCATCAATTCTATTAATTTATAAAAATCAATTAAATCAAGGCAAATTTTCAAAAGTACCTTATCCATTATTTAATGTAATTTTCTTCTCCTAGTGTTGGAAGGGTTAAGAGTTTTTTGAAAATGGAAATTTTGATAAACATGAGTTGTGCAAAACTATTGATCATCATTATTTTATAAATTGTTAGCAAGTATTCTATTATTCTATAAAAATAAAATATTTTGAAAATCTTCCATTCAAAGGTACATTCTGCACCTATGTTAGCTTAACTTAACAATATTGTATCACATAGTGGTTATGCCTAGCAACACATATCATAGTGTAGAAAGTTATATGCATCATGTATCATGCCCAAAAGAATGTTGATGTTTCATTTTAGAATACCTCCCCAGGAAAATGTTGAATATGCAACAGAATGAAAAACCCCAATAACATGCTTTAATATACGTGAAAATGGTATAACAAAAATTATATCTAAGTTTTACAGATGTACCTGCAGAATATATGGTGAATCCTTGGGCAAATGACAAGATCTTCCTTAATTCCTTCCTCAAAACTGGATTTTTTTTTGCCCTTTACACTTATTTATTTATGTGGCTATGAGGTGCCTTATGAAGAATTTTCAAAAGACTGATTTTCCCATGCAATTGAGTTTTAAATAGAGTGGTTTTTGAATGGAATAGAAAAGACAGCATGTTGACGAGCCCTAAAGCCCCACAAAAAAAAAAAAAAAAGAAAANGTAATTACTTTTTACAGTTTGTTTACTCATTTGTCCTTTAAGCCATAATTCGCCTAATTAATTCATTTTTGATAGAGGTGCTCCAACAGCTACCGCATTCTACTTGCTTCTACCACCTTTCCCTGATTTTGTCAATTGTGTGTTTCTCATCCTGTTTGGATCATAATTTTCATGAACATTCCTTTCAATGTGTTCATGTACTAGACTGTGTGATTGTCAACACAAAGAATATCATGGTTGCTCTATAACCATGGATAATCATGTATGCACTAACTAGTTTTTTTGATGCATGTTTGTAAAAAATATTTGTTACTATTCCATACTTTTGTCAACTTTCTATTTAGTATTTTATTTTTCTTTAAGTAGTTTTTTTGTTTATTTTTTTTAGAGTTACCAATGTAGTCTACAGAATGTTGTAATGTGTGGTTGATTTTGTGTTTTTTTCCTGTTGTTTCTTAGAGTGTTTGGACTGAGTGGAGTAGATAATGTAGTACCTAGAAAATTCTGTGGTACCTATTTATATTCACCACCAAGAAAAAGAGAATGATTTTGTTAATGTGGTGAAGATAAATGGCTTTGCAAGTAAGGGTGGAATTTGTAAAGAAAGAAATGCAGGTGAAGGTGAAAAAGTAAATATGAGCACAAAGACAAGGCTTAATGATACAAACTTTGTAGAAAACAGATATATCACTTTTTATTTGACAAATTGAAATAAGAAAAATCAGCTTAGTACTTCTTTTATGTTAAATTATCCTATTTTCTGAATGATGCCATTTTTAAGTAGACATCCTTACAGTATACTTTTTGTATCATGCTTTTCATTTATAAATGTGTTTCCTATTTAAGTTATTATGAAAATCATAAAACAAACACACTAGAAAGCAGCAACACAGTATAATTTAAATTACGTCTTCCTGTGTTATTCTAAATTCTTGAGCTGTTTCTAAATTACTAAATGAACATAATCTTCACCTTATGCCAAGTATGCAGAGAAGACACACACTCTTATTTTTCTCATTGTTCATCTCTGTAACACACCAAGGAATAGGAGTCAACATGCTACGCCAGGCACAAGGGGAGAAACACCTCTGGTAAGAGATTTTGAAAACCATGGTGTTGTTTTTTTCCATAAGCAATTGGTCATGAGTCAAAGACAGCATTTGGATAAGTCAGCCTTAGAACCTTACGGCACATCACAATATCCTCAATAGTGAATTGTGTGTTTACAATGGACTAAACTCAAATGACTGAAGAATGTGTTTTCAATAGACAGAGAGCAAACTTAAACAGCTAAATAAAAGGGAAATTGAACACTGGCCATTTCACTGGGTGCCTCTAACAGTGAAACTGACAAACTATAAGAAAATAAGTGGTTATACACTTATAGAATTGGATGAAAAACATCAAACTATGAAAGAAGACTAAAGAAAATCTGAAAAATTGATCTAAGCTTTACTCAAACTAAGCTATATAGGCTAAATGAAAATCTAGGCATACAAATTTGATGTAATGTGTATGAAGAAGAAAATGTTGAAGAGTTCTACAATAACCTATGTAAAACAGTGAAGGACTCCATAAACGTAACATGCCCACTAAAGAAATTAAAAATGACAAAAAGGAAAATGAACTCAAATCAGATCCAATTGTCAACAATGAATCCTAAGCTGTTAAGGCAAATTTTTCTTGATGGTAGACAAGAGGACAAACTAATAGCAACAGAAAAAAGGAAAAAAATTTTCTCCTAAAATATAAGAGGAAAAAAAATTGCAAGCACAATCTCCAGGGTTTGTAATGAAAGTAAAGTTATATGGCATATTTCCCCAAACATGAGGAAAGCAAATTTTCTTCCAAATCCTCCAGTTGAAATAAAAAATTATTGTCTTATTTCTTTGCTCCCCCAACTTTTATTTATTTTCAAAGTTATGGAAAATTTTATTTTCAATATTTCGTCCTAATATTTATTTTCAAAGTTATGGAAAAACTGCAATTACTGCAACACATGCTAAGAAATCAACTCTTTATAAAAGAAAAACACTGCTTCATCCCAGGAATATCAACAATAACAGCTACTGCTAACCTAATAGAATACTTCACTGATCACTGAGAGCAGGAGAAACAACAACACGAATCTTCACGGACACTAGTAAAGCTTGTGATTATATAAACCATAACAAACTTATGGATAAACTAGATAATATAGATATCAGAGGCCAAATCAAGCAATGGTTTGACAGTTATTTGAAAGATATGAAACAACTGACTGAAGTTAAATACATTAGATCTGAATTTACAAGGGGAATCTAAGGGTTAAATCTAAAGGCTTCATACTGGGTCCAATTTTCTAATTCATCTTTGCCACTAACATATTTAAATCAGTGAAACATCTGGTCAGCATTGCTCTATAATGAGAACACTATACTCAGCAGAGACCTATGTGCAATGAAAACTGAAGTGAACTCTGCTATCAACATAGCTAAACATTATAGAAAAAATAATGATTAGACCATTAATGAGTCCAGAAGTAGACAAATGGTCTGGATTTGGATCTAAAAAAATACTTCCTTGAGAATCCTCGAGCTCAATGTGGTAGAACAGATAAAATACCAAGGATGATGATAGACAACAGTTTATCATGGACAACTCAAGTGGACAAGGTGTGCAGTAGGATTAGAACATGCTACTATATCTTGAAAAGGCTAAGCCAAATGTGAGACTGAGCAGCAGTAAAAACTGTTTACTTTGCATTGTTGCATATCAGATACAGCATTATTGTTTGGAGTCATTCTTAGTCCTCAAGTTATTCTACTGAGGGTCCTAAAAAACAAAAATGGAGTTACAATAATAGCAAATATTTCTAACACATCATCTGGCTCTCCTTGAAAAAAAAAAAACCTTATGAATATAGAAGTCGATTCATCAATTCACTACCCCCAGAACTGAACGATACATCTAAGAAGAATAAAAATCAAATAGTAAAATGGATCCAGACACGCTTTGTCGACTCAATAGAAGAATTCTTAAACTGAAAACTTACTGAATGAATATAGACACTGATCTCTCATTTTACTACTTATTATATGTTTAGGTCTCCATGACCTTAAACAATAATATTATATTACTATTATTAGTGTGTGCTGGTTGGTCATGATATAAAACAAGAAGATTCTGTTTTTCCTTTGGCAATTGGCAAATATTGTTAATATAAATCCTTTAGGTTTCACTTAAACTTAATAAAAATAATCCTTTAGGTTTCACTTAAACCTTTTTTTTTCTGCTTCAAATTTTGCTGATGCTGATGAATGAGTTGTTGTTTTATGGTAGTTTTTTTCCTTCTTGGATCATTTATAATAATGAAATTATTCTTTCGGTTTCTTTTCTTCACTTTTTTTATAATGCATTTGCACGCCTGTAGTTTTTGTTCTATTTGTGTATGTATCTGTCTAAAGAAATTTTTGTAGTACTATTTTTTGTAATGTTTCTACTATTTTCTCATAGTGTTGTTGTACTTAGATCCTTCAATATTGTTTTTTTTTTAGTACATGTAGCATAAATGTTGTTATAAATTCCTTTGTGAAATCACAAAGCTGGTACAATAAAAAATAAAGTACTATGACTTGTTTTTCATTAGATAAGTGTGTTGTTCCTTCACTTTCAATTTCTATTTATTGTGTAAAAAGGAGTTCCTTTTCCTGTAAAATACTGTAAAGAACATACCTTTAGCATTTGTACTCAGTACTTGTGTTGATATTTCTCTCCATTTTGTTCCTGTTCAGAAGGCCATTGAAAAGTACATAACTCATAATACAATTCTGATTAATGTGTCTCTAATCCGGTACAAAAATTAGAAAACCTTACTCTTTCAGACAACTTCTGCACAATTAATGGAAGAGCCATGAACTCTTGCTAGTACTTGACAGTAGAGTATTGATACCTGTCCTGTTATTTATTTTCAAAAATATCTATTGTATATCTAATATCTTCAAAACTTGCATAGTTTCCTTCCATAATCCTCATTCTTCTAAACAGCACATGCCTAACATCGAATTTAATGGTAACCACCTCAACTTTAAACAAACAACACAGTTTCTGGGACTTAGTATACAAGATAACATGAAATGGAACTGTCACCTAGGAACACTGAATATGAAACTAAGCACAATAAACTATGCCATCAGAGTTCTAACAGCAAATTGCACAACAGATACCCTTCGAACAGTATATTATGCAAATGTCCATTCCATTTTAAAATATGGTATAATATTTTGAGGACAAGCACCAGAAACAAAACAAACTTTTTGTTTACAGAAGAGAATAATACGAACAATTACCAACACTAATAAACTTTCTACGTGTAAACCATTATTTGAAAAGTTGAAAATACTTCCACTGCCATGCATGTACATTTTTGAAACTTTGTACTTCGTAAAAAAGGATCTAATAGACAAAGGACCACTCTATAGATTTAATTCCACTGTTCATGTTCACAACACTAGACAGGCCAGAAGTATCCATCTACCACAGATAACATCCACTCAGCCAAAATAGCACTTATAATGCAGGTAGACAGCTATATAATGCATTACCACTAAACCTTAAAAACATCAATACACTGAACCCATTCAAAACAAAACTCAAACAATTCTTACTACAGAAACTCTACTACAGTGTATAAGAATTCCTCAATGGCAATAACTAATGTATGACATACAATCTGTTGCAGGTAATCATTAGAACAAAGGTGCAGAAGGTGACCCATGATGAAGGAAACAATCTAACAACATCAAATTACATTGTTTTATTATAAATATGGACCCAGACAAATTAATAAAATATAAGTAAAATAATAGAATTCCTACCATAGATATCTAATAACCCTAGCCTAAATAAATATTAATATTCTGTAATAGTAGAAAATAATTGTATTTTATATTATTTTCTACTTAGCCTAAGTTAAATGAAAATGGTTAAATGTATCAAAATTATTATAATGTATTAATATTCTTATACATAAATATTATTATTGTTGTTAGTACTATGACTCGCCATACATCATTGTAATGATCTATGTGGTTCAATAAAATATTATTATTATATAATCACAAACATCAATATGACCTTATTAATTATAAGGGTATGGACTTATAATTATTTGGGTATAGACTTCTGCAGTGTGTGTTTGTGTGCAACTTGTTCTAAACATTTAATCTTCCAAATCACATTAATTTCTAATAACTTCCATATCCAAAATACCTAGTTATAGGGGTACTGCTCATCAATGCGCAGTGAGCATTGGCACACAGGAAACCAACACAGCAGACACAAAAGTCGTACGCCTCAGCTCGATCACTTGTTTTGTGACCGACTCGGCGTTGAGTTAAATGGCACTGCGCTCACTGGCGACTTAATTCAGTCTTAAGACAAAGTCGCCGGTGTGCGATACACGAGTCAATGTATGAAGTGAAATTTTTTTCCTGTCCTTACCCTCGACGATGCCGGCTGGTTGTTTATTGTCATTGAATTTCTGCAGGGACTTGATACTTACTGTCCCATTTTGTTTCCGTCTGCCAATATTACGCGGACTCAATTTTCCCCCTTCTCGAGAGGATTGGATGGGTCAAACGACCCTTTGTAATAAGCCGGACGGCCTCAGCTTTTGTTGTGCTGATGAGTTCAAGATGCCGTGCACTCCTAACGATTTCCAGACGCTGTCAATTTTTCTTATGGTCCCTTCTTACAAAAAATAAAACTGAAGTACCCATCCCTTTTGTCTCGATTTTAAACTAACAGTCGCCTTCTTTTCCCTCTCTGAGTTGACCCAAATTAGTATATTATATGCAGTAAAAATTTGAGATTAATAATATATGTAAATTTCCACCTACGAAAATCCGCCTCTACCCAACTGGATAAAAACCCGCGCCAGTATAGGAGTTCAGAGATAGTGTACACAACTGTGCCAAAGTTGCGTACAGTTAGAATTACATTATGAATTAAAAGGAACAAGATCGGCATGCATTAAAAAGAAAATCGTAATTTAATCAGTATACATTCAGTGGCATTATAAAGTATAAGAGGAATTAGCATTACTTTGCTTTACCTGGAATCACAAAAAGTATTTATTGGAATATTAACACTCATATTAACTTAGTTTTATCAAATCAGATAACCCATTAATTTAAATTTACCAGGAAAGGTGAAGAATGTAGAAATATTTTAAGCGTTGCTATCAAGCATTAAAATTTTGTAAAACAACTTTAATCTAGATAGGGAACACTAATATATATTTTTAAAATCTGAAATGTTTATGGAAGTCTTCCTTTAAAATGAAATGGAAGGCCGCCCCGTCCAAAACTTGCTTGGTATCGACCCCTAAAACAATTTTTTAATCTGAAATTTTTACGAAAGGCATGAAACAAAATGTTAGGATCCGCCGTGCGAGGGTGGTTAAAGAAATTTAACCACGTTAACGTGGCTTGTAATTGCAGTTGGTGGGTCAACGGAGTTCTGCTGTGTTGCCACAGATTCCTAGGAACTCTGGGAGTTTTCGTATCGTCATTGTAAAATGGAGGATGAAGTTATTGGGGCAGTCCGAACCAGGAAGATGTTATAAGCGCTACTCGAGAACAATACCTTTCGCAAAGGAAAGTGGTGCTTGACAACTTAAGACACTTCCAAATCTGCCAGTCCATCCACATCCAATGAGTACAACGTACGCCTCTCCGGAGTTAAGCTCTTTGGGCCAAAAACTGACTTTTTGATATCATTTTGTTACCAATACAGTGCAATATTTATATTCTATATTAAACTTCGAATAAAATGAGTCCAAATACAATATAAATACGATAAAGTTAAAAAGGAGTCACTCGTAAATGGAAGGCAGAATTATACATTGTTTAGATCCATTTTCTTTGCAGTTGTATGTACATTGCAAAATAACATTAAAATGAAATTTTGATGGAAGTCTTTCTAAAGACATGAAACAAAATGGAAGAGTTCCCTACCCAAATTTTTATTTTTAGAACCACCCTAATGCCACGTGCGCTCGCGTTTTTATTTGACAATGCTCAGTCACTTCAGTTTTTCACAGAATCTCTACGCGAGACTCCCAGCGTCGCCACCAAAATGCGCTTATATTTGCCCCAGGCCAAGTTCAATTTTGTATTTTGGTGAGCTGCAATATAACGGAACGCTGTGTAAATACGATTCAAATTTTGTTCTATTCGTGTGTCTTAGACGCAAACATTGTGCCGTCCCATTGATAAGATAATAGTGAATTCATCGTGAAAAAAACACTGGCGGCGATTGCGAGCTCACAGGGTCTGCGGAGAAGTGGGGGCGGGGGTCTTAGGGCCTCACCGCGGTAAGAAAATTAAAATAATATAAAAGATAAAAATTAAATACCACAAGTTTAAAGACTTGGTAGAAAATGAAAAGCAATTTATTGTGTTAATTTATTTCTTCAACATAAACTGAGTAGAAACGAATTTTCATAACCAGCTCTATATCGAACGTTTGATTCAATTTAAATAAGGTATACATTTATACAATTTATTGTTACTAATATTTTGTAATTCTGACAGGAAGTCAAGTTTAGAGTGTACGTCGGAAATATCAACGTTGGAATTCTAAGAATTCTCTTTTGTGTTTCTGTTACCGGCGAAGAAGGAAATCAGGCAACGTAAGAAAGGCAGCAGTAAATTAGGAAATTACAGACATATCTAAATAAACCATAAAAACAAAGACTTTTTATTGAAATTATAAATAGCAACAATAAGTATTTATTCAAATTATGTTTTATACTGACTGTAATTTAGTAGTGTATTTAATATATCCTCGATAATTGGGTATAATTATTTAATTTACGAGACTAACTTTTCGAAGACGGTGGGTCCCTTGAAAATTCTTGCAGGAGGGAGAATCCTTACAACTGCCACTGGAAAACAGCAGTTACAAACTGCGTAACAGGAGAACACTAAACTAATTTACTCTCCGGATGCAAGCAAGGGTCCATCCCGTCAATTCCGATCAAGAGTCTAAGATTTAACGTTTCAGCACACTCCTAAAACAAGAATAAAAATAGTTTGGCACGTGATATGATATTACCAAAATATTTGTATTTAATAAAACAAAATTTCACTAGTATTATTATAAACTAT
>NNCF01138411.1:9385-37139 GCA_002313205.1 Laupala kohalensis
AACACCACTGTTAGCAGTGCCTTTTGCAAGACCAATTATATTTTGAAGAGAATTGAACATGGTATTTTCTCCTGCTCTCATACTTCTGCCCCGTCCGCTATTCCGGGTACCAAGATTAAATTGAACATTCTATCTGCAAGATTTGGCGCTATTTCCGGTATCGTTGCTTTACTTCGCATGGTACTACTTAATATGTACAAGCCTTTGCGTTTTGCTTTTTCTTTGTGTCTGGTCCACGATACATTCATAGTTATAGTTATACCTAAATAAGTGTATTCCTTCACATTTTCCAGCGTTTCTCCCCGATAAGACCACTTTTCACTTAATCCGTTCACCAAGCCATTTTCGAAAATCATAGTTTTGGTCGTCTTAAAGTTTACTTCAAGCTGCATTTCGGCACAGAATATTTCAAGCGTGTTTAGGCTATTTTGTAATCCTATTTGAGTGTTTGAAATGATAACTAGATCGTCAGCGAACAATAATCCTGGTATTGGTCTATAGTTTTCTCCTTTTGTAGAAGCATCCGAATTAATATTACGTAACTTATCAATGAGTCCATCTATGAAAAATATGAAAGGAAGTGGAGAAAGCACACAACCCTGCTTGACTCCTTGATTTACTGAGAAAATATTTGTGACGGTACCATTTTTCTTCATTTTCAACCCATCTTTTCAGCCTACTACACAGTATTTTAAGAAAACCTTTTACTACAACACTGATGAGTGAAATTCCTCTATAGTTATTGGTGTCATTTACATTGCCTTCGTTTTTATATATTGGAAAAATAATTGATTTGTTCCAGATATCAGAGAATACGTCCATAGCTAAAGATATCACAAAGCACCGGAGCAATTTCGTGCTTTAATACTAAAAAGAACGCAATATTACGTAAAGTAACGTAATATCTTGCTGCGGTGTAGAAGTTCTGGTGTCTTACTGTCCTCAATGCAAGAAAACGAATCCCCTGTGAGTTTTTATTCCATGTCCTTAGTTGAAGTGATTTCATGTTCAATAGTTTGAATTTTGTACTTCTTATTGTAATGTCATTGAATATTGATTCCGGTTCTTTTCTGTCCATACGAGACTTCGTATTGATCACGAATTATGTAAACTTCATGCCAATATTATTTCTCACGTTAGGCTGCTTTTGAAACGTGCGACGCTATGACGTATCATAAGGGGAGGGGAGTATCAATGGGGACCTGTACTATTAGAAATTAGGCACAGAGGAAGTATAGGGAATAATAGGATTTACTAAGGCGTAACGAAATCGGTCAGCGTGGCAAACTATACCAGTCACGCACCACAGTACCAAATTCTCCTGTGAATTCACTCCTATAAATTATCATTGGATAAAAGTTATATGTGATATTTTTAAATTATATTTTATAATTATTAGTATTAGATCGTATTAAAGCTACGTGATATCAATCACATCCATAGCAATTATTTACAATAACCAATATACTGTCTTTTTATGTGGAGTTCTGAAATACAAAATGCTCAAGGCACATTATATCCCGTTATTATCGTCACAGGTAGTCGCTTCAAAGGAATTTTTTGTTAGAAACGTGTAGTAAAAAGAATGACAGAATTTTAAATAATTATATTGCGCAAAGTGATCCCGCCGCGAGCAGGGAAAAGTACTGAATGAATGTTGATAAAAATGTTTGTTTTTAGCAAATTCTTCAATAATTGTATCGCAGTGTTTACACAAAACAATAGTCCACAGAAATTATTCCATAAAATATAAAAAAAGGATTTATTTTCAGTGCTTTCGGCGATAGAAAGTTAATACCAAAATTAAGAGTTTAACAAAGTGGTCTTTTGAAAAAAAGTGCTCTCGAAGTAAAATACATTTTAATTTGAATCTGATTCTGATATTCTTTGTTGAAGTGATTTCCCTTACTTTTGGATCTGATTCATCCAGATTGTGAATTAACACTTGTATTTACAACATTGTATTACATACTCAAAATTGGATATAACGTATCTCTTTTTGTTTCACAAGAATATTACCTTAAATTTCCGTAGATAAGACAATCTCAAGTCAAGCTATAAATTTTCGTCTGTTTTATAGTTTCAGCACATGTGTCCAATAAGACGCCCCTGAATTTTGGGGGTCTATTTATATGATCCAACAAACGTCTTATCTGCGGACATATACGGTTATTATATGTTAAGAAACATCATAGTACAATCGTAGGTATACAGAAACTTTTCGTTTTACATGATTCACAGAAATGTATTCGTGGTTATTCAGTGTTTCACCATTTGTTCCATTCATGAGCCCGGTTTCTTCATAAATACTGTTACAAACTCCCCGAGACAGAAATTACAAAAGTAGGTACTGCAAATCGTTATCTGTTGAGTAAGACAGTCAGGAGTGACAATTAAGTCGGATCGTTTAGTTGTAGCGTTGTAGATACGGTAGATGATAAGAATAATGTAGTTGCTATTGCGCAGTACAAGATGGAAAAGAAACAGGAAGAAATCCTTCGTGTCCATCCGATTCTTGCTATTAGCTAAATTCTATCACGATTAACGTCCATTATATAATCTAACTTGAATAATAATTAAAAATATTTGTTAACATATTTTGGGTTTATTGTAATAATTTCTTGACGACGTCATAAATCCATGTCAAAACGTAGTGAGTTCTTCACATTATATATTTTTAATTATTTATTATATTAGCTAAAAGTTCGTCTATCGAATAATTCAGTGCTCAATTCGAACGGCACCAAAGTGTTTTACAACTGAGGAACAAAGAATTCTCGAAACCCAACGCGCAAACAGAATATGATGAAAATTTCAACAAGAAGAATCTCCAGGGTGCTTTAAAAGTAACCTTAAATCTTTACAATGTTGTATGGGACGTTTTTAAACACTTCAGTCAAAGCAGGAGAGCTGTGAGTAATGCCGTATCCTGTAAGCGAAATGCGCTTAACGGTGACAACTCCTGTTCACTAATGAGGAGTACACTAGTGAATAAACTTCATTGGTCATAATTGTAATCCGTACACCAAAGGTGCAATAAAATCTCGCCAGGAGTGTCGGGCAATGGTGTCACAGACATACATTTCCATGAAAATGGGTAAAAACCTAGACTAGAGTGAGTGAAATGAGTGTTCGAGCGAGTTGTCGAATATAACACAGTCAATTCTATTACTATTGACGTCCATTATATAATCAAAATTAGTAAATAATTTAAGGCTTACGACCTTATTTTGGACGACTGACGTATATATTTTGCTTTAAATATCACACTTCGACTTTATCGCAATGTGTTACACCTTACGATGACTTAAGCCTAAAAGCGAAACGTGTTATTCAAAACATAATATAAATGTTTTAGGTCCATAATACGGTGGAAAGTTTTTAATTATTTATTTATTAACACAATCAATCTTTGTTCATGAAGAAACAGAGGAGCACCCCATAGGTTTCTGCGTCCTCACACAAGTTCCGATCAATGAAACACTTGTGTCCGACTTGATCTCGGCAGCGATCGATTGGCCATCTCGTCAAGAACCTAATCCATCGGACTACATATCGTGGCAAGTTCTTGAATACATGGTATGTCAGAAGATATTACCCCAATATTGAATGTTTGAAGAGATTTCTGCGTACTGCTATAGATAACTTCGATACGAAAGTTATGCGTGTTGCAATCAATGAGTGGCCCAGGAGAGTGTGTTTAAGGTATACATTTCCAGAGACATGATTATGTCGAAAAATGTATATAATTTTGCTTATTTTCGGTTCCATATCCTTTACATTCCAGTAGTTATATTCCAGTGAATGTATTGAAAAAAAGTCATTAATTTAATTTCACACATAATTCAAAAAGTCATCTATACGAAAACTATGCCCTTCCATTTACACTGTTTACTTGGTAAAAAAGAAACAATCAAGAATTTAGCAATACCTTACATTCTATCCAATTTCTGCAAGCACCATCTAATGTCCTCACATTCCAAGGCAATCTCCTCACACAACTCGAGCAGGTGAGAAACCGTCCAACTCAAACGTGAGGGAGTCAACAGAAATTACTTCGGAGACCAAGCTGCGCCGAAGAATTCTTTCCCTTCTTTTGTTTATTCTTCTGCAGACGTCCTTACGCGAGAATACACCTACCTCACCGCTGCTTCAGCTGGATTTCCATAATCTCAACATTGAAGATTGCATTTGCGCCCCGGGTCTCAGAATTCCTTTCCCTACTTCTTCTCTCCGTCTTATCCCCACTAACCCCCCCCCCCCACTATCTTCTTCTCCAAATAACACAGGGACGTAACAGAAACTTTAAAATGAGGCGCACCCGGGTGTTTCTCGGCGCGAGCAGGATTGCCAACCCCAGCGTTTCTTCCAGTAATTCCTTTCTTCTCGTAGATACGAGAAGAGTTCATAGAGATGCGTAATGTTACTGATGGTTCCTCGGATAGGGAGTAGAAACTGAGAAGTGGAAGTTTGGCGATAATAGGTGAAATGTTGTACGTAGAGTGTTTTATCAGACAAGAGTCGAAAATATCAAACGATTCACGCGGTTGTAGAAAAAAATGCATTGATTTCAAAGGAAAGAGTCGAGAGATTCCTTATTTTTTCTTTGTCAATATAAAATAGATAAGTTGGTCGATATAAAAATATAGAAGATTGGTAGTCACACATAATATCAATGAGAGATAATTGTCAGGCAATGCCAGTAAAACGCAGTAATGCGTTATATATTAGTTGTGGTTAAAGTAAACTTAGGTTTCCGTGGTCGGAGTCATTATATACTAGGTTTTCAAAACAAATTGAGTCTCAGTAGATAGAACTACCAATGTTTTGATTGCACATTAGGTCTCTTTGAATTTGATATGGTCCTGAAAAAGGATGGAAGGAGATGCTATTCAACTAGATTCTTTTTTCGAAAATGTTACTAGGTTTATCGAAGGTATCATCAGGTTACTGTATCATCCGCACCATAGAAAGACAGCGGATTTCATTTAAATAGATTTTGTATATGGTTACTATAAATTTAAAACCAAATCGGTAACAATTATTGCTATATATAATTTCTAAAATGTAACCGATTGTTCATGACGAACAAAGGTGCACCAGATTTTCATTATCACAAATTCTCGTTACCAACAATGTACAAATAGTACGTTCTATCCGTAAGATAGTCTTATCCGAGGCAGAAATATCTTACGGAACCAAGAAAAAACAACGAAAAAAATGTCAGCCAACAAATACTCTAGTGCAGGAATTTCGTTTCCTCTTTGCTATTCTTGTGTCAACATATAAATCTCGCAAAACGAGTGAGACCTTACTGCGCGTATACCACGGGTCTAGACAGCTGTTCCCGCTTCAGGCAGATGCCGTCATGCATCTTCCTGGCATTCGGCTTCCACTCCTGCCAATGGCCGTTCCTTTTGAAAGACGGCTCCACACAGCGGCGACTCGCGCTGTGACGAAATATATATGCCACCCTCCCATCCATTCCAAGTCACAGAAAAATACAGCTCGTGTTTATGATCAGGCGTCCTCAAATATCACACCACTCTTTATGTCTGACTTGGAACCCAATATCACGGCTGAATAGAGCGAGAGTGGCATTCTGTCCACGAAAAAATATACACGTCGACTTGATTTGATGAGTTTTATTAAAGTTCCCCGCTGGACGTACGTTATGTGGCATATGCCCGTCTGCCCAATGTATGCAATGGAGAGCAACCCCCATGTCACCCTTCTATGTTCCACTTACACACATACACGCTCAAAAAAAAAAAAAAAAAAAAAAAAANCCCCTGATGATCGAGATCGTAATTTCGGGCGAGAATTCGTTCGCCAGTGTGTCAGCGGTAGGGCGCTAGGATCGCTACCGTGTCCATCACTTGTCTAATTTCCGTGATCTGTGGATGCCACCGTCGCGACCGATATTGCGGTGGTTTGCGACGAGTGCGGGGAGTGTAGGAGGGAGAAAGGGTACTCGTATGATGCTCTGAAGCTTTGTGAGACGTGTCTGAAACAGAGTGTATATCAATGTCTGGCTACCGTTATTAATTCAAGGAAATATGAAGATTCCAAGTCACACGAGAGCAAGAATTAGGTCACCGAATGTTTAAATTATACGAACATTGCATGAATATTTCAAAACATACTTTTCTAAGTTATGTCGTAAATCAGGGAAGAAATTTAAGATTTAGAAATACAATGAAAATAAATTAATGCTAGTATATAAATGCACAACGCCAAAATGTGTCTGTATACTACTTGATCACGGCTAAACCACTGAACCGATCGTGATGCAGGAACAGGGTTCGTTGGCAGGGAGTTAGTATAGATGTCTAGGATGAATATAGGCTAATTTTTTATTTTTAAATATGTGATAAGAAAAATAAAAACGATTTAGACAATGAATGCCGATAAAATCGAAAACAAGGAGACTTACAATCGCTTACGCTTCTACACGATTATAGATAGGTAACAACTATGAATGGCAACATTATTTTCCTCAAAGAGTTCTAC
Organism: Laupala kohalensis; assembly: GCA_002313205.1. Taxonomy (NCBI): domain Eukaryota; kingdom Metazoa; phylum Arthropoda; class Insecta; order Orthoptera; family Trigonidiidae; genus Laupala; species Laupala kohalensis. Next base: position 15,899 of record NNCF01138411.1, read on the forward strand.
AAAAAAGGTCGGGATAGTATATGTCTATCTACGAAGGTTAAACTAAATTATCGATAAAACGTTATTACATATAGAAGTGTTAAAATTCTTCAATTTAAGAAATTTGAGAAGGAAAGAATCAATCATCATCAAATTTAATGGGTTATTTGTTTTGTGCATATAACAAATATAAAAAATGTATGTAAACTGTAAAATTTCGAAGAATCATTTAGATGTTACAAGAATTTTAATGAAATGGTGCAGTCGCGTCATGCCTCGGATTCGAAAATTTGACCGGGGCCCAGCAGATGGTTTGTATTATTATGAATTTGAAAAATTGGAATGCTGTACGTGCTTTTAAAAACCAGTAAGTAAAAGTATATTTATATTACAATATACACAGATTTTTTTTCCTGAGTAAAAGAAAAATCTCAGACAACGCCGAGTAATCAGCTAGTAATTTATAATATACTGCAATTGAACACACATTCTGAATCAGAAAATAAACAGCATCATGCATGAATATACATACTATTGGATTCAGTGACGAGAATGATGAAATCTCTTGTGACGAAGGGCAGAATCACAGCATATGATAAATAAATAATAAATAAATTTATTGTCAAAAAACAGTACAAACTGCGTATGACCACGTGGAGGGAAAAAAAACTAATTTACTCTCCGGAAGCAAGCAAGGGACCATCCCATCAATTCCGATCAAGGGCCCTAAGGCAGAGGCGGATTCAAAAATTTCAGCAAAAGTTCCTAGATAAGATAAAAAGTTAGCTGCGAGTTATAATACTAATAGAATGTACAATATGTTTGTAATTTTATGCAAAAAATTACATGTACAAGTTATTATCGAACTATAGATTATTCTGAGTATAGTGCTTAAAAATTGAAATAACACTAAATTCACGATTTATTGTTACAATAGACCCGCCCCTGATATAAATACGCAATCCCAAACAAAAGAAATAAATAGAAAAGTTGCATTTTTAATCATTCACTTTCATTCCATTTATTGTTTTTAAATCAATTAAATAAAACTTTGTCAAGAAAAATCTTGATTACTTCATAAAACAAAGAAGTCGTTTTGTAAACATACATTCATGTATATTGAACAACCTTGTACATCTTTCATCACATACACAACAGTACTTTTTTATCAGTGTATGACCAGGGATACACTGAATACAAAGGAATATGAACATGTAACTTCCAACAAGAGATTAAAATTTTTGGTCAAAAGATTTGGTTAAAAAATTTTTTTTGTCAAAATGAAACAATCAAATTTAGATCTCACAAAGCACGTTGATGATATCAAAATGATACGGATAGTATTGACAATGCAAAGTACTCAAACTACTCAAATGATAACTGAACTCTATTTCAATATTTCTTAAATGAAATGTCATTGATAACATAGCCCCACAAAAAAAATTCACTGTATCAGAGACCCGGGTATATGGATTCGACGTATTTTTTTATGCTGAGAACGATGCCGATGTCCCCAGAAAGTTCCATCGTGTCAATTTTCAGTTATCGTCGAATTACCTCAGCAGGTGATAATGAAAAAAATGGCAATTTTTCATGTAACGCGTCCTAGAGGGTAACGTGACAAAGAACAATAAAAAAAATAATTTTTCAAGCAAATAACCCATGAATATTCAGATGCTATAGGAGTGAGAAAGCAAAATCTGATGGAAACTAAATTCAGCCAGTTCCGCGTTTATTGACACAATACATATCTATAAATAAGCGAAATTAATGCAAAATTTATCAAAAATTATGTGTTCTGGCTCTTCCGCCACTATAAAATACTTTACTTGGCGTATTTTGTTCTATCATCTGGCAAAGTTACAGGATGATACGAATTATTACACTTTGTGCGGAGTTTCCATCAAACATTAAACTTCAACAGTCGGGAATCCCGGATAATTTTATTTAAAATTTTAATGAATCCAAATACAAATAATGCTCTATTAGCTTTTCTTAGTGTTTTTTGCAACCAAAGTATCTCCACGTTACTTGTATATTCCCGTGTCTCTGGTAAAGAGAATTTTTTTTGTGGGGCTGTGTAATGATATACTTACGTTAGCCCAAAAGTATGAGATAGAGATAAGTCCGTACCAAGGGAAAAATTGGAATAAAAATTTAAATTGTAAAGTGTAAAAGTGATGTGATTTTCTATGAAGATCATGGGGACAATGAAATAAAATTTATTCCAAAATGATATGAAAATTTATTGAAAATACTTTGATTAATTTCTTTATATTTCTTTAATTTTTAGAAATAAAGTAAACCACTGCTAAAACCTTTGAGCTCACACTCACGGTTACGTTTTAAACTTTTAACTACTCTTTCTGAAAGCTGGTTAAATTTTATTATATTCTCCCGCTATATGTTGGAGACCAAGAACCCGTTTTCGACTTATTTAATACAGACTCTTGAATCTCTTCTCCTTATTTTGACATTTGTCTCCTCAATTATCTTATAAATTTTCATTCTCACTTTTCCTTTCCCTATCATTTTCATTTTCTCTCTTTTCCATGTCAACTCACAACTTCAATGAGAGAGCTTCGGCAAGGTGGAGAGGTGGCAAGAAGAACCCTCACAACTTCGCTTGTTAGAAAACAAATTCTCTCCCCATCAACTTTCACTTTCCTTCATCCCTTGTCCAGGCACTTGGAAATCGCTTCGTAGCCAATGTCAAAAGTCAATCTAATTCAGTCTCCATCGACAGATGTGAAAGTTTTAGTCTAAAAAATTGTTTCAAGGTGACAAACTCTCTTTCTTCATTTATTCTAATAGGAATATTCTAAGACATGAACATTTTTATAACAAATTTTAATTCATTTTTTATTTCATTGAATAAAACCAATGGATTCAATAGTGGAGCGTCCCTTTATTTGAAGGTATTTCCACTTTCTTAAAATGAATGTTTCATCTCATTCGATTGTCGTACTTAGATAATATAAAAATTTCAATCCTTTTTAACTAAACTCATTTTCTTGTTGAACTACATTGCATACTTTGTGATTCTGATGAAAATAGGGCAAATCGTTTACATTACATTTCCTTGATTATGGTTTTGTATCGTTTGAGTTGCAAACAAATTTATCTGATGGCTGGTAACAAAATATAAAATTTATAAAGGGTAATTTTCTAGAAATTTAAATAATTCATCACGGTTTTCTGTTCCCTAAAAAGTCACCAATGCTCGAAATAAATGTTTCATTTTTTCTATGAATGTTAAAGATATTTCATTTTCAATCAACAAAATTTCTTTACAAAGTGATGATAAAAAATTGTGAATAGTGGCATATCGCTCTTCAGTAATCAGTAAGAAATTTAAGAACAATTTTCACCATAAAAGTAACCAAATCATTATTTGACTAATACTTTAAAGATTAGAAAAATTCGTGGCGCTTACTTAATTGATTTTTTCTGTCTCACCAACCTTACATTTTACTTTGTAATAGACAACGACAATACAATGTCGATTACCATCTACAAATTACAAGAATAATGAGAAAAAAAATCACAATAAGATAAATTCTCTTTTATAACCCGGATGATGGGTAAATTTAAATAGCCGAAACGTCGGTTTAAGTAAACAGATGTTGTATTTTATGACAAACCCTAATTAATATTACAATTTAAGGGGTAAAATGTATTATTACAGCTTGAATCTTTTTAAAGGGTTTCAAAAAAATATCTATGTAACTGGCAAAACAGCTCAGCGAGTCTCTCTTCACTTCGCTAGAGTTTACCCCACCACCACTCACCCACACGTCTTTCCCAATGGGGTTGGTCTACATGACGTTCAGCAGACGAAACTTCTTTTTCATTTACGACTCGAGTGCAATCCGTGTAAAACTTGAGAACTTACAAAACAAATTATCAAGAAACTTACGTCAGTGACTCATGATACTAACAAATGATATTCAATCTGACGAACTACGTGTTACAAAGTCCATGATATTTTACGTCATGAAATGAATTAATGTAAACACAAACTTATAAATTTAGTGACAACTACTTCCGCTAGAGAGGGTTAATATTCACGGCTGCCCGACAACATGGAATTCCAGATTTGCCCGGACCTCTTAACGCCCACCTAAGCTGGAATCCACGATGTATTGTTATTACAGTAACGAAAACATCACGAACAGTTACTAACACATCGCGAAACAATATCAGTTTTACAGATGCCATAATTAGCTTTCAAGTCAATTTTCTATTTCATCTCATGAAATCAGATGTATCTATGTATTTGTTATTTGTAATGTATCCCTTATTTACGTTCCATTAGTGTATAATTAACATATTTTCATTTTCATGTATTAGTTTGTAAGTTATCTTTATTTTATTATAAAGCATGTAGTTTTCCATATGGCCCACCGAAATCAAAATACAATTATCATTGAATCTAGGCCATCCCTCAACCAGAAGATTTGTGTGACTCGCTGAAGGAAACAATTCATTCTGTCATTAAATACACGTTAAAAAGTGATTCATTTCACTTTTTAAATTACACTACTTTGTTAGCAATGGAGAGATAAACCCTATTTTCTAAAGTGATAATAAAAATAAAATTTGAGATAAATTGATCAGAGGAAGAGATAACGTATTTACANTAATAAAAATAAAATTTGAGATAAATTGATCAGAGGAAGAGATAACGTATTTACACTTACATGTGAGACTTTTGAAGCATTGTTTTACTACCATTATATTTGTCTCAATACGCATGTCGATTGTCTTTTCTTTTGTATCCAGGGAAACCAGATCTCTGCTGACCATGTGTCAGAAGACCCTATAGTAAGTCCAAGTTTTCATTTGTAACGGACACTTGTGGTTTGTGGAAGGAATAGCTCCACAATTTATTGGATTCAACACCGAGAGATGTAACCAGTATTTACTTCATCCACTTTAATATCCAGAATGGACACGTTACTCATTTCTCAGAAAGCCTGAGAGTCAGTTTGGACGATGAAGGATGATGAAAAATTCCATACTTTACTGGGGAAAGAACCCTCAGCCTAGATGACTGTTGAACTTACACTAAAGAATTACCTTTTCCCTATAAATGGTGCCATATGATCAGATCACGAAAAATAAAAACTATAAGCATTAAAAGGCATAGAAATGTCAGAGCTACAAAAAGAAAAAGGATTTTTTAGATCGGACCGACCTCGTTGCGTCTAGCAATTTCGTTTATTGCAACATTATAAACAACAACATAACCGCGCTCTTAATTAAACAAATCGCCGCCGCAACGAATAGGGAAGAATACGATTGGTTGGACAGTAAGTTTTCCAGTCTCTTTAATATGAGGTCTGACATTATCTCACCCACTTACATGGATCAAGTGCAGCAGAGCGATTTTTGAAAACTAAACTTTCAAAATTTGGTTCGGGCATCCTCCCATTTCGTTTTCTCAATTAAAAAAAGAATTCCATAAATTTTACAGATTAAAAAAATAGATTTCAGGAGTCGCTTTCAAACTTTAAAATTTTGTAATTTCGCTGACGCACTAGACCAAGTTCGAAAAGTCTGGACCCTAAAACTTTAACAGCGAATTTTAACGTCCGCAACATTTCCCAACAATACCTACTAGAAGTTACTGCGCGAGACTTCACAATTTACTGTGGTGCTGTGTAAATGTTTGAGCCGCGATACATGACGTGAAGTTTTTTTCATTAATAACTGAAGAAATTAGATGAAAGATACAACAAGAAACGTTTTAAACATCGTTTTCCTTATAACTCTAAATGACTAAAAATTAATCTCTAATGTATCTCACTCCGCAAAAAAACTGCGGATTGACTGTCTTCAGCTAATCGACTCCATAGATCCAGCTTCTTATTATAATACATCATAGTCTCGAGGTGGAGGGGGAAGACAGTTCTTTCCGTGTTATTGTTCCACGGAATCATTGGAGTTATTACTTGGCTCTGAACTTTGACATTTCCTTTATTATTCTTTATTGTATAGTCTCTATTGTTCCCGCCGCTGGTTTGCAATCTTATCTCCTTCCTCCTCTTCGTCCATTCAGCCCCACATCTCTCGTCTCAGATTCTGCCGTTGGTCCCGAACTCACTTCGCCGTCGCCGGATGTAAAAGACACGACGACAGCTCGCGACCTGAGCAGACGTAGTGGCCGTAAAACAGTGTCGTTATTGATTTAATGAAACTGCGGGTTGAGGCATGACTTCGTGAGGTAATTCAAGCAGTTGCTTATAAACTCTACTGCATTTAGCTCTAAGTTGCGTTGATCATCAAGAACGTAGCCAAGGGGGACAGGGATTCTCGCTGTCCGGACCTCTCCCCCTATTCAATTAAAAGAACTGAAGAATAAAACATTGCTTGTTAAACTTATGTAGAAGTTTGTTGATTTAATGTGTGAATCTGTGGTTGAGTTTGTGCTGAGTTTATGTAAACAATTTGAAGGAAAATAAAATATGAGTTTTGTGAGAAATAATTTCAATCACGTCTCAGAACCCCTTTTTTAATATCCTGACTACACCCCTTAGGTATAAAGGGAAAAGATACAAAACATCAGAAAACGAAAGAATATGAATGGTCATCTTAATAAAGTATATGATATGGTATTCCTCAGATTTAATTGTTTTGTTAGTCACATAATAAGACCATTTCGAATAGGAGAATTCTTCGCCAACAAATGTTTACAGCTTCACTTCCAAATGAGAATGGTGCGTGAATGTCACTCTTTATTGGAATACTGTGATACTCATCTTCATTATGGTGAATAAAAATGAAAAATTATTAACCCAATATTCCTATCTTAAAGTCTCTCTCGATTCAGAATGGGGGACGAAACCTTCAAGGGCCTTTGTTCAATAGCTCAGTTTCGTTCAATAGTCAGTGATATACGATTATAATGATATGATTCATCGTTCTGAGCATTTATTAAACAAAAACTTACAACGTATTCGTAATTACAACATATCTGTACTTTCGTCGACCTTCGTTTTTGATCTACACCATGTAAGAGAATATCGTAAAAGCGACACTCCATTAATCAGAAATGCAACTCTCAGATCCTCACTTTGTGATACAGGTTTTCACTACGGTTACATACAGAGGAAAATACTTCAAGATATAAAACGAATAGCAAAATGAAAACATGATTCAGTATATCTATACGGATGTTTTCTATCACTAATTCCTTCATATTCAATCCATCCATTGATAACATAGAAATCACCACAAGAATAGAAAATGAGTTCAATTATTCAAACAATAGTTTCTCATACTTCCTGTAGTACTTTTTATTTCTGATTACACAATGTTATTTTACTCTGTTCATAAAAGAAATTAAATGAAATCGCCATAAATAGCTATTGGAAAATACATAAAAACTCATAAAAAGAATTGTGTTTTCCACACTAGGTCATGAAATATTTAAATTTGAACTCTCCCTTGTTTTGGCCATCTATTTTGGGAGTGATTACTTTATTACACTATCTCCTGAATATATCTCCCTCGTTATTATTTTACAAGCACAGTGGATAACTAACTGAAAATATTATCTTGTTAATATGAATGGAAAACATACTAGCAAAAAAAGTTATCTATATCTATGTATTTAAGGCACAAAATAGAACTAGTACGCAGATCATTATGTTTATTTCTTTACTTCCTTTCATGCATATATTTTTTTCCAAAAAGGAAACAATAACAATTTTTTTCTACTTGGAATGTTTCTGGAAGACAAATAATGTTAGTTATATAAGTAACTTATGGGTATTTATGAAGTAAAAACTTCCCATACACCACAATTGTATAAAAAACATCTCCATTTATTTATAATTGGAGACACATTTATAATCAGCAATTAAATGTATTTCAGGTAAGATGTATCATAAGTTTGGGTCAGAAACCAAATACCTTTACTAATAGTTGCTCATTAAAACCATTAGACCAAGTATAGAGCAGTAAATAATGAGACCTCGATTCGGCTAAAAGCTTTATAAAGAATACACAATGGAAGCGGAGGATCCGAAATGACATTGGGCTACGTAAACCTGAAGATAGCAGCGAATCGCGATGATAGCAAAGGTCGCCTTCGCTAAAAGCTCTCACCAGCATACGAACAGACTAGCCATTTCTTCCCACATGGTGTTCCGTAGCGGAAATCGGAATGTTAACTTGTCCTCTCGCTGTGATAACGGCACCGTCACGCCAAGACGTATCCTAGTTATCGTAATACTCGGAAAGCAGATGCAACCTAGCATTGTTAGGATATAGTGACCTAGATCACGAATGTTACTCGAAATTACATTGAACTACGAAATGTTTGGGACCGCGGGCAATTATAAATTGAAACAAAATCTTCCAAACATAGAAATCTCTTAGATTGCGGTGAACCTCACCGCCAGGTAACAGATTAATCATGTTACGTCGAATGAAAATGGGAGACGGGACCGGGATTCGAACTCGGGACCTTGGTCTTTGGGTTTCACAAGTTGAATGAGAATGGTAGACGGGCCCGAGAGGCGAACGGGATGGCGCAGTCGGTAGGCGCATGAGCGCGTAAAGCTCAAGGTCCCGGGTTCGAATCCCGGTCCCGTCTCCCATTTTCATTCGACGTAACATGATTAAAATCTTCCAATGTTATGAACATACATTTCGTTCGAATGTACACATTTTACCACAAACTGTTCTTACATACTCTCCTGGTGAAATGGTTTGTTACAGAGAAAACTTATGTGACTTATTTTACTAAACTCATAACTACCAAATACCTTAACAAAACTACTAAATAATATTACACTAAAAATCTGTTATTATTACTTTTCCGAATTATATAATTATTTTCTGAATTTCAATATTTGGTTCTTTAAAATAGTTATTATTTCTTTGTTATTATTGTTGCTATCATTATGCTGCAATTCATTTCAATTCTCTTTCTGTATTTCATCAATTAGATATAAACAAATGTTACAAACCAGTGGCATAGCTGACTGTTCAAAAGTGCAGCAGTGTTAGCGACAATATGCAACCCGCTGCAGAAACCTGACCTCATTATTCTGAAACTTACAGAGCTCATTACTTCCAGTTGCCAAATTAATTTCGTCCTCTTCCTCTTCATGGTAGCATGGGACTGGATGTAATTAGCAAAATAAATAAGCCGATGATGAAAAATATGTTCCTGCACATTTATTACGATCGATTCTACACCACTACAGAGTACACGTGCTGTGAACAAGATGGGAAAGAAAATAATCAATTATCGTTTACAATTAGTACAACAGCAAGCTTATGTTAATTACAATGTAAATGATTCATATTTCAGTTCTTAGTTTTAAGTTAACGCTCCCAACAATTTGCTTAATCTAGCGCAAAAATATGGTTCCAGGGAGATCCATCAATTTGTTGCAACAAACACAATAAAAACGAAACCAAAACAACGTTTATCTTATCACAAAACACCTCAATGAAACTGAACTTGTAAAAGGCAGCAAGAACATACATATATAAATAAATGATATTTTAATAGGAGATATTTATAACTGTTAACATCCATATAAAATTATACATGTATAACTATTAATATAGACTATGACTTGATCTGTCCGTTAGGGGTAATTAAAAGTTAAATGATCCTAAAGAAAAGGTAAATGATCCTTAAGAGCTACACTCAAGAGATACCAAACCATTTGCACTGATGAATAAAAAGTGGAGTGGATATCAATGAGACTTGATTGATGAGAAATTGTAATGAAATATTTTTTGAATTTGTGTAAACTACCCGTTAGTATTAATAAAGGATTAGAAATTTTTATTCGTCTTTCCTGCAAATTACATTATGCAAAAATAGTGAATACAGAACTCAAAATAATTTTAGATTTACTACATAAAATGACATTGCATATTTCTATAGAAATGTATTATTACGGCGGCACGTGGTGGTGTGACATACTATGAAACTATTCGTATGTTTAGTGAGGAACTGAACTCTGTTTCTATCATCCAAATCGTTTCGCTGTGTGACATGAAGATTCAAATCCAAAAAGTATAAGACGGTATAATATGTCCGAAGGAACTTGGGAATTCAACGCATGGGTAAGCCATAAAACCCTTAGTGCTCCAGGCGCGTGAAACGCTACTGCACCTGAGTCGCATGTGACGACGTGGATGAAGGAGCATCTTGTCTATTTCGACGCCGCACTAGAGGAAAGTAGTAAACTGTAGCTACCCTGCCAGGTGACTCTTGATACTTGAGGATTTTGTTCGTTGGAACTCAGCCAAGAATCTGAAATCTCTGCGCGTACAGATTGAAGTTAGGAGTTCCACATGTATCAGTTATTTAACATAACGTGGTAAAACGTGAAAAATTATACCAAAACTACACTGTATTCTACAAAAATTTTATACATACGATTTTTATCAGCTACTGTTATTAATCACACTCACAGTAAACACTGACAAATTGAAATACTAACATACTTAATTTCATTTTTAGATTTTTTCATTGATTTGATTTTCTAAATAATATCTTTCATAAATCAAAGTGACATTAAGACATACAGAATGCACAGTCTGCACGTTACAATCTGAATTTAATTTTCTGTAGATGCTAGGTTGAAGAGAGTTATCTCAAGAAAATATAATCAAGTATCACATTCTCGAAAGAAACTTATAATAAATCACTCTTCGAAAATAAATGTATTATGAAACATACCAACGTCAACTAAGAAATTTTTATTTTCAGTAATAAACATTCTTTAAATGAGAGAAATAATGAAGTGACGATAAGTGAGACTTAACTTGTGCTCATGAAAATGAGTTTTATTGCAGCTGAAAAGGTAAGTGTACTAAATGCACCCAAAAATTTCCACTACACAACTTCACCTTTAAATCAGTTTCGACCATGTCAAAATTTAACAAATTCAAATTTAACAAAGTTTTTAAATCTTTCATTGGAGTTAGTGCACATCAATTCTCTAACAATATTAATGTTGGTGGATAGACTGATACAAGACGGTGTATCCCTGTAACTGCACAGCACTATGCAGTTTCTTCAAGACTAAAAAAATCATGCGGTAAAGTCCGTAGAATAAAGAAATGAAAGAAAAATATACAAATTATTATTCGCTTTATGGCTTCCACTTTTAAATATCATTTTGCAAACATTTATTTGAAATCTCTGTAAAAAAAAACACCAACAAAATTTTCAATATAATTTTTGAAGAATGGTTTTTAGCTTCACACTTAATAATAAAAGTGGCATACAGAAGTGTTGCTCGCATATTCAAAGAAAGCTATTATAGTTGACACATCAAGAAAAAATGAGGTGCTTCATTTGTTAATTAACAGAATTTCTCATCAAACGAGAAAAGGTAAACAACTAACATACAAATTACATTAGAAAATAGACGTCACAGTTTAATCCTCATGAAACATGAACAACTCAAAAAAAATGTATTGTCACCAGTCGTATTTGCTACTCTGTCAAACATGAAGAGAAAAGCACGTCTTCTTTGTGTGTATTTTCCAAACCTCGGAACAAAAGAAAGGAAAATAAGTCAGATAAAAGTAAAATTCCGAAACGGTATCCCAGTGAAAATTTCATCATTTCGTCTCACCAACATTTCAATAGTAACATGGACATCACATAAACAGAAGCAGAATTTGCCAGTCAATGAAAACGTCTATTCACACATCTATATGGAAAAGGGAAAAAATGTTCAAAAAGATAATATTTTCACTTCAACTCCTCACCCCAACAAAACTGAAACACGTACGCCTTTTCGTGTGATGTCAGTCCTCGCTATTCTCATCCTCCACCCACACCCCCGTCCTCTTCGCTCTTCCATTCAAAATGTAATGAAAGGTAAACAAGGATGGGAAGTGGACGACGACCATGCACAAACACCGGTCTGGCCCAGTCGCTGCTTCGGCTTGGATAGGACGTCGACAGCCAGCCAGCCAGCCTCCGCCTTCGACCCACCGAAGGGGGAATTCCCCGATATTGGTGGTTATCAGTTCCCATAGCCAGGGGGACTTCCCCGGAAGCAAGAGCAGTCGCGTGAGCGAGGGGGTGCGTGGTCACGATATAGCGTTAATATCGCGGTGATTTAGGCACAAGGACTGAAGGGATGAGAGAGAGAGACAGGCGGATTGAACAAACATGATTCGTGATAAGGTTGGATGGAATTGTGGACATCTTCGGTCGGAATGTGTGGAGGGAGTTGAATGGAGGATACTGGGGCTACGTTGCTGTTTCAAAGTGGACGTGTGGTTTGTGTGAGGTAAGCAACGAGGGAACATAATAGTTTGAAGATACTAGATCAGTAAATCTATCAGAATGTTTGCCAAGAGAGTTTAGGGAAATTGATTTCAAGTGATGAGGTTTTGTGTTTAAGACCAAAGACATCAGCACGCATCAACTCAATGATGAGACCACGGTGTAAGAGAGAGAGGTGGGCCGAAGTCCATTTGAACCTCGGTTTCGCTGTGATTATATTGGCATTGTACCAGGAACTTCCGTAAGAAATTTTCCAGATGTCCTAAGATAGAAGAATCGATAACCGTTAGATACGCTTTTAAAAGCCGTACCAAAGTTGGATATGTATAAATGAGGGGTACTATTTTTATACGATATATTGACTCAATTTTAATGAATGTGATATTCGTCTGCCTTCTTCTCATGAGGTCATTCAAGTGACCAATCGTATATCACCACGTCTTCGTGCTATTTATACCAATAAGGCTGCTCGATGGGGTATGGATAGTGATAAAGAGAAAATTAACAAAGTATGTTATTATGGTATATTGTAATTGTTTGTAAATAGATACATCGTGTATTGATTTTGTTCACGTTGTTTATTGTGAAAATTTTTCTTATTATTCTGGTAATCGAGAGATGGTAGAAGATACTGTTATGTCTTCTGTAGATGATACTGATAATGGTTAAATAAAGTAACAGAAACGTTGGCATAGTTACCTTTTAATTTTTGACCAAGTTCTCAATATTATTACATTAATTGATAACACAGGTACACAAAAGGAAAAAAAGTCGAAACCCAGAAGGTAGACCCTACTACCCCTATGTATTTTTTGGGACGCTGAAACCGATGACTATAAAAAATTATAATTAATTCTTTTTATAGTCATAATCGGTTTCACCGCCCCAAAATACATAGGGGTGGTAGGGTCTACCTTCTGGGTTTCGACTTTTTCTTCTTTTTGTGTGCCTGTGTAATTGATCTAAAATTTTGAAGGGTTCTTCTTATGAAATGTTTCAAGTTACGTGCAAAGTATGGTTAAAATATATAAATCACAAGATCAAATACAAATAAACTTTGGTTGCTTTCCAGTAGATGCGGAATTTCACTCGCCAAACTCGTGACTATTCAGCTTAAAGATGTGTCCGCTAGATGTCAGTAGTGATGTGCGAGTCGGAAGTCTGACAACCCACAGAACGTATAATCTACATAACATAACCATGGATGCAAGTCTATGACACATATTGTTTTCATTCACATAACCTGAAAATGCATTGAAACCGAAGAAATAATAGGTCAGAACGATACGTTTTGCTAATTGAGCGTTCATTACGATATGTATATTCTTTCAGACTGGACCTCGGACCACATATTATTATGTACTAATTTGAAAAGAGTTATAGGAACTATATGTTTTCTTCTTAAACTGCCTTTTTATTTTCAATAATAACACAAGGACAGTTCATATTAAAAATAGAAATTAAGAAACTAACATGTTATTGATAATAATTGAAGAATCCCGAGCAACGCCAGGAAAATGAGGTAGTTTATCAATAAATATAAATCATTGTAGCTTTCGAACATTTCATTTAGAAATGTTTTGAAAATGTTGTTAGCGATTCGCATGGTTTCAAGAATATGTTTAAGTTGTTTAAGGAACAACTTCTAAAACTTTGAGTCTTCAACTTTACCCCAAAAACTGTAAAAAAAAGGTCGTAAAAATTCAAGGAATGGATGATTTTTAATGTTCAAGATCTAGCAAAAACGCATCAGATCTTGGGAAAAACTGATGTACTCAAAAGCACTGTATCAAATTTCCGTTTTCTTGCGGTATAAGGAAGTAAAGCAAGAGTATCGAATGGATTAAAATGCATACTTAATATTACTTTTGGTGTAATCATATTATATCATGGTACGAGTATTAAATGTACTGCAAACATGGAGGTTGTTTTTCTTTTCAAAGTATATAATAAACAATTATGATAAATAATGATCTATGAATAATAACTAATGATCTAAGTTATAATTAATAATGATCCACGTTTACAAAGTATGTGAAAATTTAAAATGTATTAACTCGTGTAAAGGTGATAATGCATAACCATGAGTAATGAATAATCACAATCTAATAATCACATTAATAATGAATAATCACCTTGATAAATATTATATCTTACAACTTTCCCTGGAACTTCTGCATTGTAAATGACTAAACTGAAGGAAACACGAATTCGTAAACGTGGTAATAGTACAACAATGATGATTTACACACAAAAAGACCAGTGAGATTCGTTTGGCACATTGGCAATAAGTGTGAACTTTATTAAGCAGAATCAAGTCACTCAGGAATATTTAAAAAACAATTCAGCTTCAAAAATTCGAGACACTTTCATTTGACATTTCTCGAGTTTAACGGAAGTGACTGTTCCCATTAGCTCCATTACATTTCCATTCGGTCGGCATTCAAAATTTCTCAATACATTTCGTGAAATCGACTTAACAATAAAAGGAGAACATTTTGCTAAAGGGCTCAGAAATATGAGAATGGACGAGAAAGTTGGCAACCCTTATACGGATGAAAAAGACTGGAAAGGAAAATTCATTGAAGGGTTGCTTTTAGCAAAGAGTGCGATGGGTATAAAACTCACTATCTTCGCCTCATTCTGTATTCGATTGAATTCAGTTGAACCAATGCCAAAAAGCTCTTATGTGTTACGAAGTTGGCAGCTCTGCTCTTTCCTGCAACGGAACCTAAGAAAGTATTCTTTAGAGTAGCATGAGGGTACGCAAACTCCTCATACGTTTACGTAGATATGTAGTGCACTCTTCTCTTCCTACAGATCTGGTAAACGGTGATTTACGAAGAGGCAAAGATGTACGAGAATAATTCTTCTTGTAGAAGCTACAGAAATTAATTGGAAGTAGAAGAAAAAATAATAATTTTCCTTCAATATCTTTAGCAAGTGTTACGTAGAAAAATTTCGATTATAAATAATGTAAATTTGCTCTGCAAAATGACAATAAAATTAAATTAACACCCGATAAATCACTTTATTTCACACCATGACAACATTGAACGTAATATATTAATGTTTGATGTATACTTAATGATTAACATTCATAAATTATAAATAATTATTATTCAAGACCTAATATTTTTGAATGATTAAAATATATTTATGCACTGTCATTTAAATATAAAACTCGCTAATGAGTATCTTAATCTTAACTTAAAATAAGATTATGTTTTTTTTTGTTTGGTTGGTTGATACCTAAGCTCCAAAATCTGAGAGATAATAAGACTTCAGATATTTTTCATATGAAGGAGAAAAAATTAGAACACCATTTAGTCTAGAGTCTCTTATACATCCATTTTCTTTTAACCAGATATTACAGAAAACTAATTTTGTGGTAACTTTAGGTGCTAATATCCATCTAAAAAAGATGGCCATGCTTAGCTATGAACTGCATGAACACACCTAGAAGGGACTTGAATCTTCGATTAAATTTTACGCAGTTCTCGAATGGAAAAGAAAGAGTTCTTTGTGAAGGAGTACGCTTTTACAGCTTCATAAGATGTATAACGAAGGCAAATCGGGAAAATCAGCTGGCAATTTTACAATTTGGAAGAAAGATTTTTAATATTTTAATCATTTTTATTATGCGTTCAGCTTTCAAACAAAGTCAAAATTTATTGGAAATATTATTTTAATACAGACATGGACATCTTAACTTGAGAATAACTGTCAATTTAGAACTTAGATTCACAATTATGAATATTTAAGATATTTAATGATACACCAACTAAAATCATCACCATCTCAAGTACTTCCTCGTTAATAAGATCTGAAAATACATAAAATTCCTTTAAAAAAGACAAAGAAAAGGACAAAAAATATAAATAAAACACAAAGGATCTTTGACAGTAAATGCTATCACAGAGTGTTGCCATTCAATTTGAGGCACAGGTCTCCACCGGAGATTGGACGGCTGCTTTTATGACGTCATTGGAAACGAGCTTCGCTGTGGCGTTCGTTTCATCAGAATCGCTGGGGATTGTTTGTTATCGCATGGTGGCCTTGTGCAAAAGGTTGGTGGTGGTATTGGTGGTGGCGACAGCGCAAAAGTTGAAAATGTACGAAAGAGTATCAGAGAGGGAGAATTCAATGAAGTTTTTGTGGTAGAGAAACAGAGTGTAAAAGAATTGAAAATTTTAGAGAGCTTGGAAGCGTTCGGGAAAATTGGACGAAACTGATTAAGGGTAGTAGACATTGTTATAATATTCAAGTATGTTATAAGTCTTAGGAGAAACACGCAGTAAGTATCAAGCATAGTGAGGAGTGATTTATATGACAGAGGAAGACAAAATAACCCATAAAAAAGGAATTATGTTAAAATTGGGTTATAATACGGTATGAATTACGACCCACAAGAGGAAAATGGCATTAATCACAAGTCACATTTTATACATAGTATTTATAAAGTACATATAGGTAAAATTGAAAAATAATTTTTTTTACGCATACTAAAGAAACAAAGCTTAGAAAGTTATAACAAAACTTGAGAAAGAAAGGAATATCAAAAGTGAAACTGTCCCACAATAGGGCCCCAAGGTACCATAGGGGTTCACGGAGGGTAGAGCTATGTAATTACTGGACATCGGCACTAGTAGAATATGTGGCCACCATGTCACTCCGACCGGTTTGACCCCTGGATAGATCCAGAACTCGTTTTTTTAAAGCAGGTTGAATAGGCCTGGGAGTCAGTCTGGATGTTGAGGTGTGATGAAAACCCCACTGGAGATCCAGATCATCCAGTCGGCACCTCAGAGCTCTATCCGCCATAATTTTGCAAACTTTTTAAGGACTAAGGTTTTTCTTAATTTCACAAATTACTGAAAATTCATTTCTCTAATTCGTTACAATGCAGATCTATTTCACTAAAAAAACATGGTATCTATGTGTGTGTGAATAAAACGTGAGAGACATTCTCTCAAAGCAAAGAAATCTTCTGTCTTCACTCGTGATACGTTCAGAAGCCGGTCTTACTCGTCTTTTTCTATGACGTACAAGAGTACCAAGATACGTAGCGTTGAATTCCCCTTATAAAAGTTGTGACCGGGATCGGGTGCTTGCGAAAGATTGTCGTGAGAAGTACAGAATGCGCAAGACTCGTGCGGAAACGACCTGAAAAGATGACACTTCCTGATAGATGTGAAACGACGTGGTCTATGGGGAACGTGATGCGAGTTTCGAGAGTAGGATAGTTCTCGTACTCTTAGAAGATGCTTATTTTTAGTGAATTGCTACAATTTGTTAGTTCTGCTGACAGAATTAGAAGTTTTAAAATATTCATGTCCACAATCGTAATTTCATCATTCACCTGAAAATGGCAGTAATCAGCTGCTGAAACATGGTGTTATTTAATAAGAGGTCGGAAGAAACAATTTCTATATTTTTTAAAAGTCTAAAAACTGTACAAGTGGATGTAAATATTTATGCTGATACCGATTTTAGCACTTACAGCTCTATCTACTAATATTTTATAAATATATGATGAAATATATTGCCACTTCTAAGACAAGAATTCATTTTCTAAACTAGATTTTTCACACTTTTCCAATCTTCTAAATTGATCAAATTTTTAAAACTACTGTCTAAAACCTACAATATTAAAAAATATACTTTTATGTCACTCTGAAGAGGTATTACAGATCGTTTTTGTGGTTTTCTTACTTCATGCCATTGGCGTTAACGTCACCGGCATATACTAATGGCAGGCTGTGCTGCTTACGTTCGGAGTGAAGCGAGTTCCACAGTTCATACCACTTTCTTCTTAAAATAAGTAAGAAATTAGATTGTTTTTCTCTCGTTAATTATGTTACTTGTGCTTAGATATAACTCGAACATCAAACGATCGGAGATTTAAACAATTAGAGAGTGATTTTTTATATATGAATTTATCCTTTACTACTTACTTCTTTAGTTGAGAAGACAGAGACGGAAATATATGTGGAGGAAGAAAACCGAAAAATTATAATTCGTTTCCAATTTAGATAATTATAATAATCTCAGGAGTCTATTTCATGTCGCCGGGGGTTAAAGAAAAACCATGAGTTCCATAACTTGCCTACTCTCAATTAAATCTAGAAAATTTACAAAATAAAAGACAGATATCTATATACATATAATTACACATATGATAATAAAATGTTTTTTAAAACTTAGAGATGATTAATTACTCTAAAATACTTCACAATGCACCTAAATTTTGGGAAAATAAAATCACCAAAAGAAGAACCTACTTTAAATATTAGTTCACAAGAATTAAACAGCAACATAGAAATGTTCATTAATTGCAAAGAAAATTAATAATGCAATCCGTAGTATGATGTAAGAGTATAGTTTATATGTATAGAACGCGTATTTGATGATTAAGAAAAATATGTAAATTCTATGTTAATTAATGGTAAAAACAGCAAAATTAATGTAAAGCTGAGAATATAAGTAAACACTTGGAATATAATAAGTATGTTTTGTAAGTTGGATAAATAATGGATAAAATTAATATCAATAGTAGTCTTAAGTTGATGAAATAATTTCCAAGAAAGTTAATAGTAAAGATAAAGAATATTACAACTATCCGGGTCAAGTTCATTTGGTACAAATAGAGCATTTCAATGTGTTGTGCCTGTTCAAAACGACATCGATTACGCTGGAGGAAGACGCAATCGCTAGAGCCGATTCAACGAGTGGCAACACTGACGCCGAAATGCGGCTG
This sequence comes from Laupala kohalensis, assembly GCA_002313205.1. Classification (NCBI taxonomy): domain Eukaryota; kingdom Metazoa; phylum Arthropoda; class Insecta; order Orthoptera; family Trigonidiidae; genus Laupala; species Laupala kohalensis. The sequence goes on from NNCF01138411.1 coordinate 34,921, forward strand.
TTGGCGTTCGGAAGATGGCTATAGCTAGAGTTTATCGTCTCCTGCAAACCACTGCCAGGGACGCGTGAAGGCAGAAAAGCCGCAGAATTGCTTTCCGCCAAGAAAACAAGCGAAGTGAGAGTGCCAACGACAATTCTTTCTCGAGCTGTATCCGATGGAGATTTAGAGGTTTCGCATGAAGCCTACTGCTTGCTTCAACGATCTCGCAAATACACTTCTCGCGAACGAAGGCTGACGAGGCAAAAGAAAGCGTTTATCTGTCAGTGGCGAAAGAACGACGGAGAAAGCTATTCCAATGTTTGTCCATTCGAGTTGAGATAAATAAACGCGATTTTATTGTGGCGTAAGTTAAGTGAATACACAAGCGAAGCGGATTCTATCTCTTCACCTCCATTATTTATAAGTTTCCTGAAAATATGCCTACCATATTTTCAATGTTGTTTCGTAAAGATTTTATCTTCTCAAATGTCATGGAAAATGAAACATAGGACTTGGGATGTGCTGAGACATTTTTCTCCACAACAAAGTGAGGAAATTTGAATTCGTAATTTTCTACACCATTTCCAAAAGTTTCCAAAGCACGTTATACAGAAACGGCCATTGAGTTTGGGTTTAATGTACTTAAGTTCACTTTTTATGGGATCTACGCTTTTCTTTGTACTACACTGAAACTATTAATGTGTAATCTGTGAAAGGATAAATATGACTAACCACGCGAGGACGAATTCTGAATGTTAGAGAACAGAATTGTATTTCAGATACACAAAAAATTAGCTCTTTGACAGTGACAGAAATGTGTTTCTGTCTCTTACGTATTATTTAACTGAATATTGAAAAATAAAATAAAGTAGCAGAAAGAAGAATAGCATACAAGTATACATCACGGTCTGGTATGTACAATTTAAAGAAACAAATTTCCCACCCAAGATAAAGCCATGCAAATTACCCACGCAATTGAAGTTACGCAAGCTGGATAGAAGGGAGATGAAGATATGGTTTTGTAATTAAGTATCTTTTTTCACGATGGAAATCATTATTTTGCCTAATCCAACAAACTTACATGTGAACTACTAATTCACGCACCTATTGACATTTCTGTATGTTTACAATAAAGCAGACATTTTTCTCTATTTTTTCTGCACTATATTTAATAAATAATTAAGTCTATTAATTTTGCAGCTATTCCGACGTTGGGATAAATAAATTGTGCAGCAAGGGGGAGGAGAGGGTCTGATGAAATATTGCGTATCGGTACAAATGGAACCGATAGGAATCTTAACGGTTTGTTTCGTCATTCATCTTTAATTTTTAACTCTCTCCACCCATGTTTTAATTTTTTTCTTAACTGTGATCACTTCTTTTACACGATATTCATAGCAAAATCATAATGAAATAAAATTTTAAAAAGTGACAAAAATACGTTATTTGCGTCGGTGATGAGGTGTGCATTTTAAGGGAATGAATAGAAAACTAGAAATTTATAGTTGGCCAATTTATAAATTATCTGGACCAAAGATATAAATATTATATGAGTATACGCTCAGTTTCAATAAAACAATTAAAAGTATTCTACGTGGTACGAATTATGATCGTTGATTAAGGTGGAAAATTATTTTAACGGTGAAATTTTTTTTTCTTTTTCAGTGTTTCAGAGAAATGTCTTGAACCTACCCACGATGCAACCCAAAGTTCCTCATCAGTCCGCATTACACACAACAGGCTGCCACTTCTTAACATCCCATCAAATTATTATTCTAACCAGCACGTTCGTGGCGTTGAATATTAATATCTGGTCCACGAGGGTCGCGGTGGAGATAACGTCAGTATGGAGGGATGAGTTACCTGAGGTGACGCGAAGCAGCCTCGAGATAAACTTACCTTCTCCCATTAGCATAGTGACTACAAGAGGGAGGCAATGTATCGTCTGCGGAGCTGATAATGAAGACCAACAGAGGCGCTAGCGTTTGCAGAAATTTCCTAGATGAGGGAGCTAGTAGAAAAAGCATGTGGGGAGGTAAAAGATGTTGGGGCGTAATTGGAGAGCGACATATTGAAGGATTAGAGAGAGATTGCGCTGATTTTACGATAGGAAGTTCTTAATGCATAGTTAATGAAAAATGCTATAAAATTCATAAACGAAATGTGATTTTAAATGCCTAGAATATATATATATATATATATATATATATATATATATATATATATATATATATATATAT
>NNCF01138411.1:37798-50602 GCA_002313205.1 Laupala kohalensis
CCGGGTTCGAACCCCGGTCCCGTCTCCCATTTTCATTCGACGTAACATGATTAATTAGTAAGAAACGGATAATTTATGTTCACATGGAGAGCTAACTATGAGGAAATCGTGAAGGTAATAAAATCATCTTTGTGTTTTAACTAATAATTTCAAAATTTCAAAACTGACTAGAAATTCAAAGTTCAGATTTGTTGAAAGAATGTGGAAAAGTATTTTGCAATTTCGCTGATAAAAGTAGTGGAATAGCATCTTCAAAAGAAAATCCACTGAAACCTTCGTACATGAGCTCAAAAAAACTCTTGAAGTCATTACATTGTGTTACATCGCAAGATGTAAACCGGAATGCCGTATCGGAAGAAATGGATCAAAGAGAACCGCGCACGATGAAAGAGCGAGAGGGAAATAGAGAAGAGATTGAGATCGGCAGAGGGGGATGGTTTGCGGAGGCAGCACCCCATGTTAGCAGATTGCTCCGGAGGCAGAACAGGGAACATGGAGATAGGTCGTCGCCAGCAGCGTAGACACGATCGGACCCCTGCGATATGGCTTCCAGAGAAAATTAACTGTAAGGTTCAACTTGAGGATGCTGCTTGTTCTCCTTGTAAATGAAATTAGAGAAGAGGTTAATAAAACTCGTGTTGTTTCTAATTATGTATCCACTTTCTAAATTTATTATGTATTAAGAGAAGAAAGTCATAATGTATTTTGATACATAATATATGTTCTTTTTCTTTTTTCAATGAAAAATATAAGGAAGTTTCAATGTAATAACAAATTTAATTTAAAATGTAGAATTCGATGTAATAACACCTCCATCTTATTATACTTCCATAACAATCATAACACAAATAATGAAGAAGGGACTATTCGAAACACATAACTGCTTTCATTTTCCGTCAGATACTTTATTTTCCTACCTATTTTCGAAGCAAAAAATTCGGAAGATTTGAGCGTGTAACATTGAATCTTTTGAATGAACTTTAATGTAATTCAACAGAAACATTAAAACAGTTTTAATGTATACCAAGAATAGTGTAACGTTTGCAAATAAATGGAAAATAAAACGATCTTGTTTATGCAAACATGTCTATTAAACAATTTTTTCAGTGATGATTGTTGCACTTCATTGTGCATATCAAAGAAGTCACTTCAAAATATTTACACAATAAAGAAGTACAGCTAAAAAATTGAGCAAAAACTCTAAACATAGATAAGATTGTTACAATTTGAAAGATACATGGAATTACGTCTCGTATTTTGAGACATGAGATGTGCGTTCGGTAACTATACTATATTGACGTAGAAAATATATATTTTCCACGAAGTGGCACCTCTTTGCTCTCTCCCTCCCCCAGACGATTCAATCATAATTCTCAAAATAACACAAATTCATAATACTTCAATTTATATTTAAAACCCTCGCCACGGTATATAATGATATTTTCTTGACAATTTCGTAAAGTACTGTATTGAAATGTAATTAAAAATTTTCTCTGAGTTTTCTTTAATTCAAACTCTTCGTTTCTCTGTATACTCGCATGGCCCAGTCAGTCTTTTTCCACATCTATATCCACCCACAACTCATCTTTAACCACCTCTCTCTCCCTGCATATCCCGTGTCTCCAAATCCTGGCGCTGTGTTAACAATATAATCCCGCCGAGCAGACCTCCGCAAATTATGCGATGGTAGGCCCATTGCCCGCAAGCTACCCCGTCTCCCTTTCTCCCTGCGGCGGTATAAAGATGCGGCGCTGATTGGACGAATATGCCGCTGCAACCACCGTTTATCTCCAATATTATCATTACGTTCAAGGATAACGACGTAACGCTAACGTATCGTCGTGGTTATCACCCCACTCCGCTCTGTGAGACATTAAGGACCAAATTTATAAGTATATGAATTGGGTCTATTAGATGAAACTGATAGGAAGTGCATTATAACCTTCCCGTGAGACGATAGCGCAAGTAAGGGCTCCCCTAATCTGACCTTTTTCTACCAGTATTGTTTTATCTTAAGTGCAGTGATTGTATCCAGAAGTATTTTCTTATGCGGTACTCCACATCGTACTGCTGCGCAGCTGTAACTAAAGAAAGAATTCTGCATAACCGAAGATCACACAGGAAATTGTAATCGACATTCGAAACAGACGAATAGAAACTGATAAAAATGAATATACTTTAGGTCAATTAAAATATGAAGTAATAATTTAATATAAAACACTAAATTGATTGAATGTTAAATAAAGAGTAATGACAATTAAAAGTTGTTTCTTTAGTCACAGATTATTTTAAACGCTACATTTCCATCCTGAATGAACCAGGTGGATACGTTTTATCACCAAATAATAGGCCACAGCACTGGAGGTTCTTATGCCATTTTTATGACTGTTTTATTTTAATCAAGAAATCTTTTGCAATTAACATAATTATCTGACATCAATAAAACAAATTAAGAAATGAAATATACATATTATAACAGTAAATTAAACACGTATATTATACAAAATAAAAACAGATAATTTGCCAAGAAACATAATTTTGTAGCTCTTGTATTTTATATTATGTTGTTCATTCGTTTTTTATTTTTTTATTTCACCCCAGTAAGCTCACTGGGGTTTTGGTCCCCAGACGCTCTTTATATCTTCGTCCCAGTCAGGTTCCAAATGTGGATATCTCCCAGACATCGACAAAACTATGTCGTTGTTATTCGTAATCAATTGTATTCTCAGGATGATTTTCTGTTATTAACGTGGGATATTCTGTCTGCAATAAATAAAACAGTGATTTTACACACTATAGAACCAAGGTAAAACAATCTTCATTACATTTTGTAAATATTAAACAGACAAATACACGTAGTTGTTCAGGGATTATTCGAACAGAAAAATCGTATGAAGCATTTGCGGAATACGAGAATAAATTATGTAAAATACGAAATATATTGAAACGAGTTGCTTAACATATTCCTAGAAGGACAATAAAAGACTGAACCCACATCCATCTTCTCTTTGTGGGGACGGACACACTTATAATGTGGCGACGTGGTTCTTTTAAAGAAAAGACTTTTTCATATAAAAATATCTCTTTATTGACACTGTAATAAGAAGAGATTAGTAAAAGAACTTAAGAGCAGAATATATTAAGAACAGCAAAAGAAGATGTGTTGAATATAAAACAGAAGTGGACATTGAACACAACAGAAACAAAATATATCTATTATTGCAATTATATACTAATAGATGACAGCACACGCCTCCACGTGGCGGGGACGGTGAATGTTACATTCTGTATCACCTAAACGTGAGCAGCGTGAAATAAAGAAAAAGATAAAAAATGATCCTTGTTTTACTTATTGCTATGAATACAAGGAGACATTTAAGGCCAAATAAAATATAATAATAATGAAACCCGTGTGGTGTCCGGGACCACCTGAAGAATAGCACCATGGGCTCTCCCCGAGTCGGAAGAGGCGACCAATCGGAGCAGCTGCCCGCTGTCTCTTTCCTTACAAATGTATCCATCTATTCCCACTTTATCACTCCCCCTCCCGCGGAAGTCATTTGGTAAACCGAGAAGTCCAAAAGCTCCCGTCACCTATCTGAACAGTTTTCCCTCCCATAACCCTCCTTTGTAAACCTGATTCAAAGCAGGGAGTGCTCTCAAGGTTCAAAGCCAATATTTCTAGGTGAAGGAAAACACCGACAAAAAACCAAGCCCATTGTATATGGTGATGCATTTAAGAACTCGTCAGGTCTCGGAAAACTGTCGCACCAGGGCATGGTTGGAGGTACCGCTGGTCATGACAGTTTGCGAGCTGCTAGTGGTGCTGTACTGAACAGGCGGGCAAGCCCCGAAACTGCTATAGCCGAAACTGCTTGTAGTCAAACAATAAAAGGAGCTACAACTGCAAAAGGTGTTTCCCAGAGGATAAATCCACTTTTACCTGGGACCACCTAAGCAGGTCGTCAACGTACCCGCATGAAATGGGCCAAAGAAATTAACACTTATATCATGCGTACTTATTACATGATCATAGAATTAGAGACAAACTTAACTGCATACAGACAAGAACTACATCGTTTATTCATTGAAAAATATCCTCCCACTAATATGACTGAACAGAGAATAGCTGACCACAGAAGAGGAATAGTTACCAACAACCTGATTCCCAAAGCAATTTTGAATCAATTAAAATCTGAGCTGGGGTTGATAATGAGACAGAAGCATCAAGATGAGACAGCAAAGTCTATATCTATTGTGGACCGAGTGACCTACTTAACTGAAAAAGAAACTGATCGTGATCCATATCCACAATCGCATCCAAACAAATAGTCCACCATGTGAATGAAAACCTAGTCGAAATCTCAGAGCATGTAAATGAAATAGATGAAATCCGTCACATTTTAAATAAGTTTCTCTTACAATATTCAGGGTTCGACTCCACTAAGAGACCTCCAATTCCACGGCAAGGTAGTTCAAGAATACATAATACCCGCATAATACAAACCATCAACGACACAGTTCTACCAGAATACTTAACGCCCATTCATTCCTTTGAACAAATGCATTCCCTCATCTACTGTGCTGCATTGACTGCAGGAACTTCTAAACCAACTGGACATAAATAAGTGCCCTAAATTAAGATGAGGTTGATCACAAGAATTGAAACGATCAGGAAGGACATTGCTTGTCTTTATTAGGCGATGAGGAAATATGAAAACAAATAGCTGCAAAAAAAATCTTAAGAATATTTTATAGATACAAAATTCATACAAAATTTGATAAAATCAATGAGAATGTGGTTGAGATTATGGATAATCTCAGGCAAAAACTGAACGCATTAAAAATCCGACTTAGTAGATTCATCACATCCGTTCGGCAGGAGATTTCACAACAGGTTATTCAAATTGAACAAAAGGAACTTTTACAGAAGAATTCACAATAAAATTAAGACCAATCACACAAGTAAAACTACTGACCAATGTCACCCCAACCTCACACAAGTGGAAAAATTCTGGTCCTCGATTTGGTAAAAAAGTGAGACACACAATACAGATGCACCATGGATCAATGGTGAGATTACATCGACGGGAGTATTGACACTATGTTTTTTCGTGAAATTTTTATTGAAACTTTGAAGAGTGTCATAAATTACATACACAATTGGAGAAGTCCAGGAAGTGACAAAATTCAAAATGATTGGTTCAAAAAGTTCACCTATCTCCTTCCCTTTATTTTACATTACATGAATAAATTTGTAAACAATTCACAAGTAATGTCAAATTTTCTTTTAGAAGGAAGAACCTTTCTATTGCCCAAAGGGGAAGAAAGTACCGATCCTGCCAAACATAGACCAATTACATGCCTCCAAATATTTTATAAAATCGTGACATTCTGTATAGCGAAGTGAATTAGGACAGCAATGAGATTTTAGCTGAGCAGCAGAAGGGACGCCAGAAAGGTTCAAAAGGATGTAAGGAACAACTTATCATAGATTCGGTCATCCTGAAGCAAACCCAAGAAAAAATGGAAACTTATTCTGCAGCTTTATTGATCATCAAAAAGAATACGACTCTTGGCTTCATGAAGTCCTTGAAATGTACAAAATAAATCCATCCCTCATTAATTTTCTGTAGGCAATAATGAAATAATGGAATACAGTCATTAATTTACGAATAGGAAGAAAAATTAAAACAACTGGCAGAATTAACATTCAGAGAGGTATCTTTCAAGTAGATTCACTCAGTCCTCATTGTTACATTGCCCTAAACCCACTTTATAATCTCCTGAATGGTACGAGATGTGGTTTTTAATTAAAAACTTCCGAATAACAAAGCCATAACACCTCTCATCTATTCTACATGGATGATATTAAAATATACTCATCATCCTCAACAAAGCTTAATCACTTACTCATACTAGTACAAACATTCAGAAAGAATATTAGAATGAGACTTGGTACCGATAAGTGCAGCCTTTTTCAAAGGAAAAATTAAAAGAAAACCTTATACAACAAATGACAATGAAATTATTAAAGGAATGGAAGAAAATAAATTGTACAAATATCTGGGACTACAACAATCTAGATGCATTGACCATACATGCATAAAGAAGCAAATAACAGAGGAATTTAAAGATCGAGTCGAGAAATTAAATGGCCGAAATTCAACAAAAGCAATTAATTCATTTGCCATTTCTATCCTCACGTTTTCATTTGGAGTAGTTTCATGGACACTAACAGATATAGAAAACCTCCTGCGGAAAGTCAGGAACATCATGACGAAGAATAGGTCACTCCACAGGAGCTCAATTGAAGAAAGGTACAGTCTGCGTCGCAAGGAAGGAGGAAGGGACATAATCCACTCGAAAAACCTACATAGTTCACAAATAAAGCCACTCTGAGCTTTCTTTCACCAGAGGAAGGAAGAATCTAACTTTTACAAGATCATATGTGCAGCTGACAAGAAATGTACTCCTTTAAATTTAACAGACCGCTATCCACAACCAAGTGAAATTAACGATGAAATCAGTCAGAGAATTAGCGAATCGAAATCTAGACAACTTCATGGCAGACATCTAGATGAGTCTCATGTCGACAAATCTGCGTCGAACGCCTGGCTTACAAAAGGGGATCTATACTCGGAAACGAAGGGATTTCTCATGGCAATTCAAGACCAAGTAAAAAGCACAGAAAACTATAGAAAATTTAAATTGTAAGGCACAGACATAGCAGATGACAAATGTAGGAGATGCAAAATTAAACCAGAAACTATACAGCACATCACAGGAGGATGCACTCTATTAGCACATATATTACACCCACGGATACTATAAGGTTAATAATATTATCCATCAGAAACTCTGCCGGAAGAATGGACTAATGGAAGACACTGTCCCGCACTACAAGTACTTCCCAAAATCAATTTTAGAGAACAGCAGGTACAAAATTTATTTTGCTAGATCATTCCTCACCGACATGACAATCCATCAAAAGGACAAGATATTATTCTAATATACAAACTCGAGGAAATCACACACATACATAGATATTGCAGTAAACAACAAGCACGAACTACTACTTCCAATGATAATATTTTTTAAAAATTCATCGCTTATGGAATATGGAATGTGCATATATAGTTCCTATAGTCCTGTCCACTACTACAGTCATCCCTCACAGTCTGCATCTGAGCATTAATCGGCTTCATCTCACAAAAAATGTATTTCTAACTTTACAAAAAACAAAAACAAAAAAATCAGCCGTCTTTAACACCTGTAGAATAGTCAGAAGATTTTTAAATTGTGATATTGCTTGAGGAGAGGATTCTTGGTATACCCCGACCTCACCTGAATCCAACTAGAAGTTGTTAAAATAGTTCATGAAATAAATAATAATAGTAAACCCTCAGGGGCAGTCTATGTGGCAGTACGGGGTATGGCGTCCCCGAGGCACCCGAAATGGGTTCTGGTTCAATCTGGTTGGCTGATAATGCCGAGTGTCCCAGGGAATAGTGTCATGCTATTCTTATAGAAACAGTGTCTATGTTGCGAAACATACAGATGCTCTATATACGACATGAAGAAATACGACATGAAGAAGATCCGCGATCTGGATTTGCAACCCGTCTACTATGATATATGGTGCAGTGAAAACAAGACGACGAGCTTCGGAACAATCATTGCCTGGTAGTGGGACTGTATGTAAAAGGTAATGGATCCAGAAACAAAATAATATTGTGAAAATATTATGCAAGAACTGAATTTAAATAGAGAAAATCTCCTGGCGCCAGTGACAGCCTTTGATCCGCTGAAACAAAAATTGTCTGCATATTCGAATCGATTACTGCGTCATCGCAAAAGTTACAGGAGAAGAGAAACCAATAGAACGTTCAATGAAAATCTACGTCGTTTCTTTAGAAAGACGATGAAGAAGATCAAGCAGAAATAGAGCCCTCATAGAAAAAACAAAAGTTTGCCAGTACTGCAGCAATATTTGGAAGAACTCACAGTTGAAAGGCACCAAGCCCAGATGGAATTCAGAACTACTGGCTCAAGAAATTTACACCCATCCATCAACATACAGCACGTCTGTTCACATAGTATATGATGAATTCTGAGAGGACCCCTTCATTTGTTACAACTGAAAGTACTCACCTGCTGCGTTGATGAACTATCAAATAATAGGCCTATCATGTGCTTACCAATTCTATAAAATCAAGACAAGTGTAATCGCCAGTAGGATTGAAAAGCATACCTGTGAGAATAACATCATGGCAGAAGAGCATAATGGATATAGGCTCATGGGTGCTCACGGGTGTAAGCAACAACTGTTGATCAACTCTGTTGCGGTTGGACAGGTGTCGAAGAGACAGCGAAACATGTATATGCGGTACATAGACTACAAACACCCTTCGATTCGGTACCGTACAGCTGACTACTGCAGGTGTTGAGGACATACAAGGACGATTGAGATTACATAAATTTTTTTGGAAGGAGTGATGAAATCCTGGAAAACTAGACTTCTGATAGGTGGCAAAGTAATAGAGGGAAATGTCAAAATAGAAAGAGGAGTCTTCCAAGGAAATAGTCTGAGTGCTCTTTGGTTCTGCATGGCCATGAATCCATTATCGCAATCACTCCGAGCTTCTGGACATGGATTCAAGATCACTGCAAGGGACTCTAATTTCGTCCTGAGTCACCTTCTCTACATAGATGACATTAAACTGTATAGTTCAACGGAAAATGGAATGAGGTATCTCCTGAAGGTTTTAGAAAACGTCTCAGGAGATATAAAAATGAAATTTAGTTTGGAAAAATGTAGAATGGTCACTTTAAGAAAAGGAAAAGTTAAACCAGGTGTAGGTTTTCCCACACAAGATGCTGGAGTAATTCAGTAAATGGAAATAGGTGAAGAGTATAAATACCACGGATTTGCCCAAGCTAGAGAACATAAACACAAAAAAAATTAAGAACTGCGTTATGAACATCTTTAAGACACGAGTAAATAAATTGCTGAGCACAGGTTTAAATGGTATCAACTAGTGCAGAGCTGTAAATATCTATGCAATGCCAGCGATTACCTATTCATTTGGAGTAATCAAGTGGAGCGATACAGATCTGCAAGATATAGCTCGATCAATCAGAGTTGCATTTACAAAACAGAATTCATGGTATCCAAAATCTGCTAAAGAGACATTTTACCTACCAGAAGAAAAGGGAGGAAGAGGAATTCATGATGTACAACAACTGTAGAAGAACACTAGTAAAACTTATTTCTTTACCTAGGTAAATGAAAGTTATCTGCACAGAACAGTGGTGAAAGCATATCAAAATTATTTACCACTTAACCTCTTATCACGAGATGAGTTCCCGAGCGTTGTAGAGCGAAATGAGACCCAATTATTAAAGAGTTGGAGTAGTAAAGTCATCCATGGAAAACATTTCTACCAACTAAATAAGCCAGAAGTAGATAGTGAAACTTCAAATGCTTGGCTCGCAAACGGCAGTGTCTTTGCTGAGACAGAGGGAATGATGCTAACAATTCAGGATCAAGTAATTCCGACATTAAACTGCAGGAAATACATCATATGCGAGGAAATTCCGTCGGATAAGTGCAAAAAGTGTAACTCCGACAATGAAACTATTGATCACATAATAGCCGGTTGCTCAGCGTTAGCCCTGAATGACTACTTGGAGAAACACAATATGGTGTGTGCTACTGTACATCAAAAACTCGCGGTTGCTCACAATGCACTTAATGAAGTGAATCCAGTATACATGTACAAACCTGAAGCAGTAATTAAGAATGAAGAAAATCTGTTGTACTGGGATAGAGAAGTAATAACGTATCGGACCTTGCCTTTCAACAAGCCAGACGTAATAATAATAAAGAAAAGGAGTATAGAAACATTAAAATTGACATTTCAATCCCATTAAGGAACAACATGCCCAAGAAACATAAGGAGAAGGTACCCAAATTTTTAGATCTGGCCGTAGAGATACGAGAGATGTGGAATCAAGAAAAAGTCACCGTTATTCCGTTTATTATCTCTGCTACTGGAGTCATCCCCAAGAAACTCCATGAAGGGTTAAGGCTGTTGGGACTGCATCCCAGTACCTACAAAGAGATGTAGAAATGTGTGGTGCTAGGTACATGCTCTATAGTTCGAAGATTTTTAGACAGTACTGTAAGCCATGCATAATGCTTTGGTCATATACTCGCATTATGTATTATTTAACCAGTGAAAACTGAGGTCCATTTAAATAATAATAATAATGAAGTCAAAGCGTAAAAAAAGTGCATGTTTTGTCTTATTACACTGATGTCTTTTGTTGTAATTTTACGCCAGGAGACGTCAGGAAAGGAGAGGTATTCGCTGATTTGTTGAGAAGACATGAAGCATTTTCTCACTTAAAATCTAGAGGAAACCCATCGGTAACCATAAGCAGTGTGATCACTAATGTCTAAATTCAAAGATTTTTATATTACACACAAATTTAAATAAGACTATTCAAATACGTAACAAAATAAAAAAACTTGAAAAATGTTTCACATTCCAAATTATACCGATTTCTTTTAATAAACTGTACTTCCCATAATTTTTATTATTTCTACATTTTATTAATACTTATGTTCTACAGTTCCAACCAGTTACCAACTTCCTCATATGCAATTTACTACTGTAACATATTCCATTAAAACTGCTTTAAAATATTTAATTCATGTATATTGTATCCAACACGGCTGAACTTTGAGATAACCTATAAATACAATTAAATTCAGTGTTAACTGATACCAAAGTTAATTATCATTTTCAATAGTTATCAGCTTCAATCAATTCACGGCACCGCGAAGCGCTTTTAATATTCAGGATCCAAAACAATAACGCGTATGCATATTAACGCTACAGAATTCATTTGAACTCCACAGAAGAGATGCAATCAAGGCATGTTGTGTGTGTGCCTCAGATACGGAGGTACTGGATATTAGAGAGAATACGGAATTATAACAGAATATAAATTGATTCTAGTAGTTTCTGGCGTGATGCAGCGCGTATGGTTGTAACAGAACGTTGGCACGAGCAAAATGTAATATATGTAGAGTAAGAAAGATATATGAAACACGTAGATATTTTGTGTACTAATTGTCAGAATGATTTACACTGACATTATAAGGAAACTGAATTCAAAGCATAATATTCTTACTGTTAAACATTTAATCAAGGCAATACCGAGAATAAGGATGATATCCGTGTTTCGAAATAGGACCTTTATTTTTAAAATCTAAATGAAAGAAAGAACCAATTACCTTCACTCATATAATATAATACCACTGAAATTAAATTGATAGGAAATGTGTTTGCAATAATTCCGTCTCACTGAGAAATATTTTACAGCTTTGCAATTCCAGACACAGACTTCTATGTTTTAGTCATAATGCTATAACAATTATATCTCTGATGCAGTAAACACAAGGTCGCCTACATATTTCTGTACTTGCTATCCTGAAGTACTTTTGCTTACCAAACTTTCAAGGCAAAATAATCTGCAATGATTGTTGACATTTTCATCTCAAAACTGAATTGAATCAAAAATAATATTTCTTCTGTAAATAAACTAATACTTCACCCCAAACAAAGTCAGTATTGGAGTTTCTATCTGAATATTGAAAGAAAGCTCAGGTCCAAGTTTATTACGTTAGAAGGCCATTTGCATCACATCTATTTTAACTAATTTCTCATTGTTCCTTCTTTACAATTAAAAAGTACGAAGTTTTTACCTTCTCATGAATTCATTATTTTCTTTAAAACTCAATAAATATTTTTCATCACTATTTTATTAAGAACTCTCTGACTGTACAATGTAAGAGACAGTTCCATAAAATGAGGTATGGAGATAATAAATAGGATTTCCTTACAAGCACAAATCATTAATAACTTTTCCAAATCTTTTAAAGAGTTAATTGATATTGTTCACACAAACACAGAAAATTAGCTTGAAGACTCAGCTTTCTCGACACAGCGTCTGCTCTGGTTAATTGAAGCAGGTTTTTTGACAAGAATGAATGCAAGGAACATCACTCCAATACAAAATACACACCTGTTGTTGAAGAAGAATTAATCTCATTGGAGCTTATAAAAAACAGGATTTCATTGTCGTGAAGAATTTCAATTGCTTCGTCAATAATATGTTCAATTAAGAAATAATTCACAGTATAAATAATGTGAATGAAAAATAAATGGTTCAATATGAAAAAATGAGCATAAAACAATTATATACGATACAATACGAATTTGTTCTCCTTCGTTTCGTTCTCGTACAAAGGCAGCCCTAAAAACATACAAAAAATGAAACAGATGAACATCATAATTCGCCGGTCAAGGTCGAGCTACCGCCGCGCCATCAGACGCAGGAATTCAGAGATATTCCTTTGAGCCTGCGAAGCTTTAACCGGGCACTGGTGCGCCCTGGTGGCGTAAGTTTGAACTACCCTTTTTGTGAGGGAAACGTCCTTTCATAGCGTACCTTCGCCGTCTCGGGACGACAGGTTACTGAAAAATAATTAATATATCTTCAAGGCGGGAACGTCAATTCTGACGAACTGCGCAAGCGCGGGCGGCCTTAGTAAGCAAGAGGCGCCTGCNGTTTCGAAACATAATATGGGCCGACGGCCGGGGATCGAAGTCCTGACCGAGAACCGACGAGAACATAGGTGGTTAGAATTGTGAGTCAAGTAATTTTCGGGATGAAGAGAGGACGTTGAGATTGTCAGAATATAATTAAGAATTTACGCACTGATAATGC
>NNCF01138411.1:54413-68882 GCA_002313205.1 Laupala kohalensis
TTTACTCCTAGTGGTGTATTAGGGTTGATAAGATTTTCAAACTACCAATGCCGTTAAGTTGAGATCACATTGTTGCACGGTATCCACGGTATCGTATATTATATAATCATCTGCAATGCTTCTCACAAGTTTGAACATAGGTCGACAAGCAATCACAAAACGTCAAAGGAGATCAAACCGCTCTGATGATGAACGTTTAGACGAAAATGAACGTGTTGGAGTCAGAACTTCTCACAGGTGAGCAGAAGAATTGACAGATCAGCGGGAAGAAAGACTTGAAAACTTACGAGTGGAATCGAGAAGAAGAAGAACAGCACAATCATTTCAACAACTCCAAGAACAATTAAATGAACAACGAAGACGTATGCAGTTGCAATATCTGAATGATCGAACTTCATATCTCCGAATTGCTTTCTCATACGAACCGGATATTCAGGTTCCATTTAGTGGAGGATTGGTGTTACTATCCGGTGACTTCAGGCAAACACTTCCAGTTATAACTCGCTCAACAACAGCTGATGAATTGAATGTCTGCTTGAAATATTCAACTTTGTTGAGCACAGTCAAAATAATGCATTTAACAGCAAATATGAGAGTTCCGCTTCAAACCGATCAAACAGATGACAGATTTTCAAGACAATTACTCGAGGTCGGTAACGGAACTACACATACAAATCCAGAAACCGGAAAAATCACCTTCCCAAATAATTTCTGTAACATCGTGAGTTCAAAAGAAGAATTAGTAGACAAGATTTTCCGAAGCATCGAAACACATTATCGAAATCACGCACGGTTGAGAGGAAGAGTCATTCTAGCGGCTAAAAATGTCGACGTACACGAGTTGAACAACATCGTTCCAAACAAAATCGCAGAAGTAACAGTGACATACAAATCCATTGACTCCGTGATGAACCAAAATGAAGTAGTAAATTTTCCAACGGAGTTTCTTAATAACTCTCGATGCTCCCGGATTACCGACACACATTCTTAATTTGAAAATTGGAGTGCCAATCATATTATTCGAAAACATCAATAATCCAAAGTTATGCAATGGCACACGATTAGCAGATAAAAAATTGGAGTGTGCCCCACTCAACTTTCCAATTACAGTTCATAACAAAAACTCGTGGAACTAAAAACGTTACAAAACACAAAAATTTAAGCGAAAATCAAAAAATAATAATATGAAGAATATAACAAATATATTACACAATGTGATACATTTCTTAGATCAATCGGATGCAAAATATTTATCATCACAATATATAGAATCAAAAAATCCAACGTACCGTATTCAAGTAAGATTGCGTGAACTATATTCCAAATTGAACTCTTTGGAATTACCTTATTTGGAGATTGAAATAAAGAGTCTCCAACATAAAATAGACTGTCCTGGAGCCAATTCGCAAAGACCCGAAGATATCTCAATTTTTTCGACCGATTTCAATGCTTCCCTTACACACTGTAATTGGAAAATAACTGTTTTACGTAACACTTTTTCATTGTATCTAAAAAACGGCGCGACAAACAGGAATGCAATTAAGCAATCTGTATGCAGAATTAAGTAACCAATCAAAATGATTCTATGTATATTTTCAAAATTGTGAATGATAAGAAACCGGAATTGGAGCGCGATGTGTAAAGGAAGTCGAAATAAGATGTCCAGAATTAGATTTCTATTCCCAACGTATTCAAAGTCAAATCTCAAGTTTCGTTTCGATACCTCAATTTGTTTGTAAGTAACCGCAGACAAAATTCTCAACATACATACATACATGATTAGAGGATTCCATCGTGGCCGATGATTCCAACTCCTCCAATTTTCTTCTGCACATCGCGCTCCGTTGGTGACTGCGTAGACCTGCGATATTTCGGCACGTTCTACCACATGCTCGACATGGTAACGGGTTGCTGGCAGTTGTGGGTGCTGTAAGGATCTGACTGTTTAATTGATCTAGTGTTGGCTGTTCGGTTAATGATTGAAATCTTGAATTTGATGGTTGAGGTAACTTCTTTTTAATAGGTAGAAGTCTGTTTTCAGGTAGGATTTGATCAGAATGACGATTTCTCATATGCCTAGTGTATCCAGATTTGATTTTGTATGAGGTGTACATATTGAACACTGTGAATTTGGTTTGTTAGTACGCCTGACCTCTTCTACTTCATATATGTGGGTTTGGGTAAGGTGTGGGTTGACGTACCTTCTGCCAGTTTTAACTTTT
This sequence comes from Laupala kohalensis, assembly GCA_002313205.1. Taxonomy (NCBI): domain Eukaryota; kingdom Metazoa; phylum Arthropoda; class Insecta; order Orthoptera; family Trigonidiidae; genus Laupala; species Laupala kohalensis. The sequence goes on from NNCF01138411.1 coordinate 56,636, forward strand.
CTTTTGAAATCACACAATGGACATTCCCAGATGAACTGTTCCTCAATGTTATTCTTTTCTTTCCTTATTATTTCAGCTTCTCTTATTTTGAATGTTTGATGTTGTTCTATATTCTTGTTTATTTTGTGCGTCATTCTTGTCTGTCTGATGCCAATTTTCTCCATTCCGTGATCTTAATCTTTTGCTCTTTTAGGTCCTGTTTGAGCAGATCAATTCATCTTTTCTTTGGTTTATTTTGATGTATTTTACCTTTCTTACGTTCCGAGAAAGCAATTTGGCGTGGGGTTCTAGTTTCGCTCATGCGGCTGACGTGTCCAGCCCATCATAGTCGTTTTGTTTCGATTATATTATCAGTAGACAGCATGTTTGTTCTCTTTAATACTTCCTCGTTTGATACCATATCTCTCCATTATACTTTACAAATGGTTTTTAGACATTTCACGTGGAAGCCATTCAATCTTCTCAAGTCTTTCTCAAGCACCGTCCAGGTTTCAGACGAGTATAATAAAGTGTTGAGTACTATGGTTTGGTAAACGGGAAGTTTGGTCTGGAGGTTTAGTTCGTGTCGCTTTCACACTCTTGAGTAAACTTTTTGAAAAGCCTGACTTGAGGAACTTATTCCGTGATCGATTTCATTTTGGACATAGCCATTGTTTTGGAGATTGCTTCCAAAGTACTTGAAGCTGTCAACCGTCTTGATTTTTAAGCCTCTTAGAAAGATTGCTGCTGGTGTAATGTTGACGAACATGACTTCTGTTTTATTTTAGTTCACCTTAAGTCCAAATTTTTTAGCTTCCACTGTGAAAGTGTTCAAGAGTTCTGGAAGTTCTTGGGGCGTTTCTAGAGTTAGAAGGCAGTCGTCAGCGAACATTAGGTGGGCGATTTTGATTTCTATTGTTTTAGTTTTTGCTTTTAGGTTCCTTCGATTAAACATGTTGTAGTCACTCCTGAAGTTGATGGCGACGCCTCCTTGTGATCTTGAGCTGACATTTCTCATGATGGCTTTCATATATATTACAAACAGTAACGGTGCTAAGACACAATCCTGTTTACCTCCACTTGTTATACTGAAATGAGGAGTCTTCGTTTCTTCCACGCGGACTGAAGCAGTGTTATCGTGATGCATGGACTTGAGGATTTCCAGCGTTGTTGGAGGTGCAGTTTACTCCTTCGAGAACCCTGAACAACATCTCTGACCACGGAATCGAATGCTTTCGAAATGTCCAAGAATGCTATGCATAGACTCGTCCTTTGTTCGGTAGATTTTTCTATTAGTTGAAGAGCTAAGAAGATCATATCTGTGGTTAATTTTTCAGCACGGAATCCGCATTGTGTGTCCCTCAATGCTGTGTTGATCATAGGATATAGACGATTGTAGAGAACTCATGATAGAATTTTGCTAGGCACAAAGAGGAGGGAGATTCCTCTATAGTTTCCACACTGGCTTTTGCTGCCTTTCTTGTATAAGGGAATGATAAGCGACTCTTTCCAATCGTTTGGCAAGGAATTTTCTGACCGTATTTGTTGAAATACAATGAGTAGCATGTTGATGGTTTCCAGATCTCCCACTTGTAACATTTCATTTGCGATTTGATCTATTCCTGGACATTTGTTGTTATATAGATACTTTAGAGCATCTTTCATTTCCGTTAGGTCAGGTGGATCATCTCGAGGAGTGTCATCATTGTTGAACGTTATATTTACAGCGTGTGAATCTGTATCTGTAATCTGGTTGAAAAGATTTGAAAAGTGTTTGTTCAATTGTCTCAGTCTGTTGTCCTGTGATCCTATCTTTTGGCCACTGTCGTCTTCTATCATGTTCAGTGTCCTTTTTACTGGTCCTACTACTTGATTCCTTAGTGCAAACTATACGAATCTCCTTGGTTGACAACTTTTTGTAGTTTGTTCTGCTTTTCTAGTCCACCAGTCATTCCTCACTTCTCAGATTGCTTGTTGGCATCTTGTTCGCGCTGTTTTGAATTTATTCCATCTTTGAGGGCAGGAATTTGCTAGGTAGTATTCACAGACTTCTTTCTTCTTGTTTAGGATTTCTTGGATATCTTCATTACAATCGTCGAACCAGTCTGGTCTTATAGGTTTTTTCTTGGACAAAGTTACAGTTTTGAAAACGCCCGTTTTATATTTGTCCATGTGTTCTCAACGTTTCTGTTTTCTTCTGTATTCTGGTGATTAAGTTCAGGAATTTTGGTTTTGAATTTTGATCTTATCTCTTCCTTCTTTAGGCTGTTGCTGTCCTATACTGGTTTACGGGTTTGCTTTTGTAAGTGCTTTGGTGTGATGGATATTGTTGCTCGAACCATGTCCCGCACTCTGAACCACGCATCGATATACATCTCTTGACGTTTGTTATTCTTGAATGTCTCACTATTATATAGTCTATTATTTGCCATCTCTTCGTTCTAGGGTGCACCCATGTAGACTTGTATTTTCCATTTTGTTGAAACCAGGTGTTCATTATTGTCAGTTGTTCGAAAGCATATAGTTCAAATAGTCTGATTCCGTTGTCATTGATTTCCGAGTCAAATCCATGTTTTTAAAAATGGTTTGTTTCCATTCTTCATGATTTCTGTCAACTCTTGCGTTTAAATCTCCAGCCAGAATTACTCCGTGATTTTTTTGGTATGGATTTTAAAATCTCCCTTAGTTCATCATAAAATGAATCTTAGTGATTAGTATCTTTATCGTTTGTTGATGTGTAGCAACTTATAACTGTGGTTTTTGTGCTTTCTTCTATTATCTCCAAGCTCATGATTCTGTCATTTGTGCAGGTTTGTTCCGATACAATACCTCTTCTAATTAAGTCACTACGCACACAAATTGAAACCCATGATTGTTCTCTTTTCCTGACCAGTAATAAGTGTAATTTGGGTTATTTTTGTCTCACCTTCCGTATCCTGTCAGATGTTTTTGTTGCAAGACAATGATGTCGAGATAGTATCTATCAAATTCCTTTGCTAGCACTGCTGTTCTTCTTGGTAGGGAGTTTCTATCTTCCTTGTCTGAATTCAAGAGTTGTACCTTCCAGGTTGCTATTTTTATTTTCCGTTGTTTGTGTTTGTTTTATTGATTTTTTGAATATTCGAGCATATCGCGTTTTTTCTTCCCCCAGAATCCATGAGGTTGCCTGAAAGGACGAGATTCAGAGCTTCCGCTCCTACTCGCCTGTGGTATACAATCCGTCTGTTTGGAACCCGACATACTAAATATAATTTGGAGAAGTGTATTGCACTTGAAATGCTAGCTTGCGTCCAACAGCACTGCCAACACACACTACTTGACAGGATCCAAGTGTCCTTGGGGGGGGGGTGTGTGGATCCATAGCAGGGAGTCCAGTTTATAGTACCTTCTGTTTTGGTTTTCCGACTCAAAAAAAATTTTTTTTACCCCAAGCCATTGGTCGTTTTCAATCTTCCCACAAAGATGGCCGCCAGCCGCCCATTGCGAGCAGACGCTGTCTAACTTTGCCGTTGACCGCTTGTCTGATTCTTCCGTCTTTAAAGGCGATTTCTCACCTTTAGGACAAAGTGTGATGCCCTTCTCTCTGATTTTCAAAGAGGATACCTTTATACCCAGGATAGTCGGTCACCAGAACCTTGTCAGCGTAGCAGGGTGCACCAACGCGCAAGTGAGGCTGTCAGTTGAGCAAGAGAGTTACATACAAACATACACACATAGTACATTGGCCATCAGGGCCAAAATTTGAAAATTGACTATCTTGGAGATAATTCAAAGAGATCTCAATTTTTTTTTCGTCCGATTACAATACTTCCCTTACACACTCTGTGTCATTGGAAAAGTAATAACTCTTTTTGCGTAATAATTTTTGTCTCTATCTCAAAAACAGTGCGGAATGCGGTTTAAGTGACCAATCAAAATGTTCCCATATATATTTTCAAAATTTCTAATATTACGAAAACGGAAGTGGAGCGCGATTTGTAAATGAAGTCGGAATGAACTTTCCAGAAATAAATATCTATTACCAACTTATTCAAAGTTAAATCTCAAGTTTGGTTACGATCCGTCAATTTGTTCGTAAGTGATCGGGGGAAAAATTCTTAACATACATTCTTGCACCCACATGAACACAAATTGATGACCAATATAATTGAAGCAACAATTATGATTTGATCTCATCAAGGTGAAGACGTACTACTTTTACAAATAACACTCATTCCGACCGACATTGTGTTTGAGTTCAAACAACTTCAATTTCCAATGCACCTTGCGTTTGCTATGAATATCAATAAAGCGCAATGGCAATTTTTGCAAATGTTAGGTTTGAATTTAGAAAACAATTGCTTCTATCATGGGCAATTGTACGTTGCATGCTCCAGAGTCGGTAAACCATCTGATCTTTATGTTAACGCAGAAAAGGACAAACAAAACTTTAATAAATCCACTAGATTTACAAAAAAAAAATCTACTGATAATATTAGATAATATTATTAGCTTCTGGTGGAAATGAACTAGAAAACTGCCCGTTGAAAACCAAGTAATATTACCTGGTATCTTCGTAGTAAATTATGTTTAGGGACAGCCCGTCAAGAGCAGACTACATTTTCCCAAGTTCATTCACAAATTCATACACTAATCTGGCTGCCCATCTAAAAGCAGAATCTGATCTCGCGCGAGATGCCTGACCATAGAGATAAGTGCTGTGCTTAGATTAACAAGAAATGTACTTGGTGCATACAAGTTCATTGGATGAACCCGAAGTAGAGTTTACACGTTCACTTTTTTTGTGTTGCTTTACGGCTCGTCGACATCGAAGTCATTGGAACCCTAAATACAGTTACGCACGAGGGAGAGTCAACATGACTCTCCCCGCGTGTGGGACTCGCCGAACGACTCAACCATATCCACTAAAAACCCTCCTGAATTACAACTCAAAACTCAAATATCAACATATCTCAAAACATTACACACATCATTTAAAAAAGAGGAAAAGAAAGAAAGAGGAAAATGAAAGATACCCCAGCATCGGGATCGAAAAGAACAAGAGGTGACCAAGTAAGGTCAGGAAAGAGAAAGGAAGGACACAAGTAAGTGGAATTAATGTCAGACTCAGCTCGGGGCCCCGTGTTTGCCAAACACGTACTTACTAGATGTAAGTCCCCTGGGGGGTTACACTTTCACGAATGACTAGAGTTACTTAATACAAAATGATAATAATCATAAAAATTGCAAATGGCAAAAAAAGTATTCAAGGGAATGAAATACCTAAGATAAATGTTGTAAAAGAGCAAAAATGTTTGGGAAGCTTCACACGGGATACAGAAATGGAGTAGAAAATTTCTCACACCCGACGATAGTGATAATTAAATAATTTACAGTAATTTACCTCAGATGGTCGAAAAATAACTGAAATACTAGTTAAGGTAGTGCGAGTCCGTAGGCCCATATGAGTTTATGCCTTACCAGAGCTACGCTCGATGTGGCGTAAAGCAAGTGAGCAAATGGAATATTCGATCAAAATTGACCTCAAATGGTCGAATAATTGAAATACTAGTTAAAGTTGTGCGAGCCCTTAGGCTATGATCACGTGCTTTACCGGAACTACAATCGACTTGACGTAGAGCAAGTGAAAAAAAAATTGACTTAATTGTACAAATATTCGATCAAAATTTCAAAGAGTAGACTATACCTAATATAATTGAAAATGTGAAATGGAGAACGCACCTTGTTATGAGTGCTATATAAAGTATAAAAGGGAAATGCAAGTACAAATGCATACGAATGTTAATTGTTTTACAAAGAAATGATACAAACACGAATTCCCTAATGTTCCCACCAAAAATTCTAACCTAAGCGCACAAGAAATAATCTAGACTTATACCCTGACATAAACACACGACAAATATTCTAAACCTAAGCTATAATCTAAAAACATGAAATTACCATAATGATTCTCCACTAGATTAACATAGAAAATGAACTTCATGAGAGATGACAATATTAAACTAAACTATTAAGCTACACAAAGTTAATGATTAATATAGAGATGGCAGGGGAGCAATGTCAGTAATGGGACGTTTGTAGTACCCGGTGAGTGTTTTAATATTAACTACATGGAATCGTTGGTCTCTGCCTGGATGTATTTCATGAACGACACCAAGGTTCCATTGCAAGGTGTGAGTCATGTTAGATTTGAGTAAAACAACTGTGCCAACATCGATCTTGGTTTGTAGATTGAACCACTTACCTCTACGTTGTAGAGTTTGTAGAAATTCGTCCAATCACCTCTTCCAAAGTGAATTAATTAAAACTATAATTCTACTCCAGCGTGATTTGATTGAGATGCTATCAACTGTTTGGGGGTCAGAAATTATACTGACTAATGGCATACCTATAAGGAAATGACTTGGAGTTAAAGGTTGTAACTGATTCGGTTGATCAGTGAGTAGTCCCAAAGGGAGGGAGTTGAAAATGACTTCGTCAGAAGCCACTAGTGTGTAAAGTTCTTCAAAAGTAAACAACTGATTATTAGTTACTCGCTTGAGGTGAGTTTTCAAACTCTTAATGTTAGCTTCCCAGAATCCTCCGAAGTGGGGTGCGCTGAGGGGATTGAAGTGCCATTGAATCAAAGATAAGGAACAATGATCCATTAATTGCTGTTTAAAATGCTGAGATTTAAAAAAAATTGTTTTAATATGCGCCCTTGAAGTTGGAACAACATATTATCGGAATATATATGTTGTGGAAGTCCTCGACGACTTCAGAATGCAAAAATTGCTTTCGTCGATAATTCAGACAATTTCACAACGAAATTTTTTGGCAAAACATATGTTTACTTGTTGTCTTTGAGCGCGGTCCACCGTATTTAACGGTGAGCGAGCCACTGAAATAAATACCTATATTATTAAATGTACACAATGCATTGACTGTCTCAAATCAAAAGAACGATCGGGTTACGGATGGTTTCGCTTAGAAGAGTGGAAATTAAGAAAACTGAGAGGGGGGGATCGAGACTCTATTTGCCCACTTCGCGGCGAACAAAATGAAGATTGGATTCACATTTTATTAACGTGCCCGAAAACAGATCAAAAGCGAACTTTTATCCAAGTTCGGCCAAAAATTCGGCCACATTACTGGTCACTGTCGCCAAGAAACGGACATATGTTATAAGTGACATGTCCAAAACAACTCTCGGGACTGCAAATTTAGAAGAGAAAACCAATCAATGCATCAATTTCATCAGGAAGGGGTTGAAAACTCATGATCACAGCGTATATGACAAGAAATATCTCATTTATTTAAAGTCATTAGAGATCGAAAAAGTACTGACTGTGGAAATTAACATATTGCAACATAACTGCAATCAATCAAAAGCAGTTATGTATCAGTTAAAAGAAAACTCTTGGAACATAACGTAAACCTGGCGCTTATCCAAGAGCCATACACCTGCAATGGCAAAGCCGCTGGCTTAAATAATACTTTTAGAATTGCTGAAAATACATCCAGAATACTCACGACTTTCGCAACAATTGTAATATCTTACACGAAACTTCTGGTAACTCTACTAATACAATATCAAGTTGTATGTGAGGTGAGAGGGCAAGGTTTTAGTCCTTTCTACGCCATCTCGGCACATTTTCCACCAGCCGAAATTTCCTGTTGAAGAATATCACATACGATGGAAAATACAATCAACCAACTGAAAGACAGACCAATAATAATAGGTATGGATGCAAACGCAAAGTCAGATATGTGGTTCAGCAGAATGGATGACAAAGGTCAGCTTTTCGAAGAATTAATAGAATGGAATAATCTATATGTCGTCAATTCAAAAAATAAATATGAAACATTTTGGACATTAGAAAGAGGGATGTCAAGTATTGACGTTACCTTGACAAATATGAAAGGCTTGAAGTGTATCGACTCCTGGAAAATTATTCCTGACTTAACTACTAGTGATCATCGGATAATAAAATTCACGTGGAAAGAAAACTTGTTACATGTGGAAGAAGAAGAAGAAGAAGAACAAGATTTGCGCTACAACATCTCAAAAGCAAATTGGAAATATTTCAACTTCATCTTGAAACGAAACAGCTGTCTCCAAAACGTCCTCGTCACGTCTCCGTGCGAGGGGAAAGCAGAAATGCTGACAAGAATTATTCAAGAAGCTGCAACAGAAAGCATCCCTAGAAGAAACATAACTGTCGCCAACAAAGTGAGATGGTGGACCCCCACTTTAACTTGTTTACATAAAAGAATGAAAAAATTTCGGAGGATTTATCAGAAAACAAACAAATCTATTTTGGGTGATCCAGACGGTACAGTATTCTACAATTTCAAAGAATCAAGAAAAGAATTCAAAAGTGAAGTGTATAAAGCAAAAACGAATTCTTGGGAGAATGTTAAGGAATCATGGCTGGGGAGTACAGTACAAAATTGCAACCGACAAAATGAAAATAAATAAAGTGATTTCTACGATACGGAATGATAATGGAATCTCCATTACATGGGAAGAAGCTGTTCAAGAATTATTGAACAAACTACTACCGGACGACTAAAACCATCGAAATTTATGATACTACTTTGGATGACGTAAAAATGACGCATCAAGAAGTAACACATATTGTAAATTGCTTAAAAAAACGGAAAGTACCTGATCACATATGAATATATTAAAAAGGTTTGAATTGTATTATTATGCCTTTGACCGACACTTATAACCAGTGCCTGAGCGAGGGAAAATTTCCAAGTATATGGAATAAAGCCATTGTACATGTTATACAAAAAGCAAAGAAATCAAAGAAGAAATAAATTCATTTAGTCCAATCTGTTTATTACCCATTTTAGGGAAAATTATGGACTAGATAGCAACCAACCGTCTTGTGAAATGCGTGGAAGACAACTGAGGATTCTCGAACTTCCAGTTCGGCTTCCGAAAAAAATATTCAACAGAAGATACCGTACATAAATTAGTCACCGGAATCAAAAACACCAGATATAAAAATTGCGTGGAACGTTTCTTTGACATCAAAAGGGTCTTCGATAATGCATGGTGGCCATATATTTTACATCGACTAAGGGAGATCAAATGTCCAAGAAATCTGTATAACTTGTACTACGACTATTTAAGAATATCAACGCAACCATTCAATCTGGAATATATGAGAAAACAAAAATCATGAACAAAGGATGTCCACAGAATTCAAATTCTAGACCTATTCCGTGGAACTTAATCATAGATCCCATTCTTCATGATTTAGACGAGGACAACTATACCGCCATTGCGTATGCTGACGATATGACTGTTCTCATAGAGGCTGATAATACAAGAGCCACATTAGAGGCGAAGGGTCATGAGGCTATTAGGAAAGTTATGAAATGGTGTTCGGAAGCAAAATTGGAGTTGTCACCAGCGAAAACATCTTTGATGGTTTCCAAAGGTGGCAACACTGGAACCGCGCCGCGATTATATATTAACAACAACAGAATAAAATCCGTGAAAATACAGAAATGCCTGGCAGTGTTGATAGACCCTAAATTAAACTTCAAAGAACATTAGGAAACGGTATGCTCTAAAGGAAAAGCACTCTTTTCAAAATTAAGGAGAATAGCTGGCGAGTAAAAACTCATCTCGCCTCGCACTCTCAAGGCAATTTACCAAGGATCCTTCGTGCCGATTATTATATACAGCTGCTCTGTTTCGGCAACTCTCAAGATCATGAGCTATACTTGATAAAGCTCAAAGAGTGCTTCTATAAGCCATCGCGAGAGCATACAGAACATCAGCAACCGACGGGCTTCAAGTGCTAACAGGACTTTTACCTCTTGACCTTATGACACAAAATTAGCAGCCAGATACGCAGTGAGAAGATCCAAGGATTCTTTTCATTGGTAAGGGATATTACTCTGCGGAAACCAGCACAACGGGTCAGGTAATCCTAAAGACACTCGGAGATGATAATTCAATGATTCAGATCAGAACAAGAAATTCACGGAGAAACACAATCACCAACCTGATTCTGTAATGATGGCAGGAAAGATGGAGCGAGTCATCCAAGGCACGTTCTGTCTTTACTTTTCTGCCATAAGTCTCTGCCATGGGGCGACGTGGAACTGATCATCTTCCCAGAAAAGAGTCAGTATGAATCATCACCAACCACGACCCGTTCAACCAACGATTGGCATCTTTTAACCTGACACATGACCCGCTCTGCCGATGCGGACAGAATGACACATTTTTACAACTGCTAGCAGACTGCTCTTAATTTCGCTATATTAGGAATGAGTTCGAATACCTAACCAAGAAGAAACTAAATCGAGAAAACCTGGCTTCTCTATGGGCTTCCAATCTACGTCCTTCGTTAGAAGAACTAATGACTTGGATTATTACACAAAAACGTGAATGGGAATAGAAACTTCATGAGCTACGTCAGACAAGAAAGAAAATGGAACATTACTTTAAAATTATAAGACTTTTTGTATTGTTTTTCTCTTATTTATGTTTCATACAGATTTAATATGTAAGTAACGTGTAATTTTTATTTTAAACATATTTATTTTTATTTCAGTCACAAACTCATGTGTTGTACAGAATTATATTAAGCAAAAATATTTTTCTTTATTTTGACACAGTAATAACTACTTAAGTAATGTTAATAATCAATTGCCATAATATGTTTTATACACTTTTAATTATTTTAATTTTTGACAATTTTTATATTAATTATAATCTGACAGTAACATTTTACCACTGAGAATTTTGTTATTTTATTAGAATTATTTTATTTTTGTCTTATTCTTACACAATGTTTTATAAACGAAGCAGTAATGTTAATAGTACCGATTTTACCACTTGACCCGAAGGAAGTCCCTAATAACCAAAAATAGTCCTCCCAAAGAACAAGAAAAGAAGATCAATAAAAAATAGATATGTAAGAGTAGAGATATGGGCATCATACCTAGGATTTCTGCTCTACCCCTTCCCCATTTCCTGTTTTACTTAAGAAATAAATATTAAAGAAAAATGAAGGCAGGTTAAATTGATCATTAGAGATCATACTGTTCGTTAGATTTTTACCGGCCAGTGAAAGGTATGTACGCTCATAGTTACGTTCTTATAGCATTTGATGACGTTCAGTTGGCATACAGCGTCCCAGAACGTTGGAAGATGCAGGAGACAGCGACGGTGTGTGGATCCATCAATAGTATTTAAAATATATCCATCAATAGTATTTAAATAGTATTTATAGCCCCAATAGTATTATATTTCATTGTTACCATGATCAAAATAAAACCATATTCATGACAGTTCCAGATGGTCGCATCATATGGTTGAAGGAAATATATTGTTTTACCTCACTCACAACACGTTGCAAAATGTTCATGACGGTCGGAGTTATGGCAATATGTTGACTCAACGAAGTCTGAAGTGAGAGTGATGCTTGAGCCAGTAGCTACACGGTCTTCCCAATTAAATCGAAGGAAAACCCTGCCGCTCAAATACATTATTACTGAATTATTCGTGTGCAAATTAAATAATTTGATACAAATTAAAGAATTGTTACATTAAAATTAGAAAATTGACATTCATTACTTATGTGGCCATTTTTCATGTAATGAATAGGTAATGATTGTTGCGAACCACACGTTGTTCACAAGGTTGCTACCTCTTCATGAAGCGCAAGTAATTCGCAAACTGACTGCTATTCTCTTATGTTACGCACTATCACTAATAGGAGGCAACATACTCTACTATTGTAACCTCTGTGGAATCCCCACCACTCTGTAGACATCCCCTCCTATGCCTAGGGAATTTAACGAGAGTATATAAACCTGTACTTCGTTGTATGAACTATGCCATATCTGCGACAGCAGTCACATCTGTGAAATCCACGTGTTCGGTTCAACACAGCGCTATATCATGAAGTGAAACTTTATTATTTTTTGGAAAGCAGTTATTACTGCACCATTTCAACATTCATCATAGGAGTGAACACTGAGAAACTATGTCAGTATTTAGAAAATACTTAAACAATTTTATATTTGCAGCAAGTTCCAGTTCATGCACACCAGGTGAAATGTTCATCTTTTATAATGCCCGTCAACTGTAAGCGGCTTCAAATATTCTTCAATGATTCAACAGTAAACCAGATATTTCAAGATCACGAAAAGGCATGTAAAGTGATCACCATCCAGATTCGCCTGAGTTGTGGTCTGAAACAATTTATATTTTCACGTAAAACAATCAAGAAGTAAATCTCTCTCTCTCTCT
>NNCF01138411.1:69891-100865 GCA_002313205.1 Laupala kohalensis
AATCAACTTTGATTAAGAAATGCTTAACCGGTTCAACTTCCCTTTTGACTATTAAATGCCACGTGTGATTAAATTCCGCTCCTCACGCTGATATTCTCCGTGCTTCTAAAACCCACACGTTTACAATTACGTAAAGCGAACCGTCTCTTCCAATCTACCACGAACAATTGAGAGTGAATCTTGTTTCCGGCTTTCCACCTGCACACTAGCCCCCACTCCTTTCTTATGCCTCGTTTATTTCGCCAATCTGATCGCTTCCTTATTATTCACTTCACTGGCCCAGCCAGGTGCTTTCATGATTTCTAGTTTCTCTCGTATTTCACTCAAAAAATATTCCGTCGCTTCGTATCACGCTCAGAACATACCCCACTCGGCGCTACATTCAAATGGACGTTCTACGCATTTTTGTATAACTCGGCCATTACATCCCCTATAAAATTCTAATAAATACCAAATGATTCACTAACGAATCTGGATTGTTCATCGTATCTTGTCTCTTAAATAGTAATTATATAATTTTCAATTTCTTGATGCAGACACCGAAAAGTCGGTAGTCTTTATGTATAAATTTTCATGCACATCAATTTTACTTCAATTCTCTATGATTAATTCAGTGTTAAACTTGGGGATTTTTTATATTGTATTTGGGGGGCAAATTTCAACTTTATATTAAGTAGTTCTGTATATGTAGTGTGGGGGAAAGAATATATTTTATTTCTGGGGGGGAGGTGAAGATATCCCTTGTCCACAAATAAATATACTAAGTGTGTGAGTTTCAAGATGTGAACAGGACTGGTTTATTTCTGTAATATGACAAAGGTCAGTAGAAATAGTAACAGTATGCCCAATGACAGCAGGGGCACGCAAATTGGAAAAGTCCGTTGTCTTTCTTGAAATGGAATGTTGTTTGTTAGAACGTTTAACTCACGGTTTCAGCGATGGTAGTTAAAACTTGACCACTGATTTGCAGTAGCTTGAGATTCACTTCAGCTGGTAGCGCACTGATAGGAGCTGAGTCTGGTAGCGCACTGATAGTAGCTGAGAGCGGAGACGTGATATCGCACTGACGCTAGTTGAGTGAATACTGATACTAAAAATCAACAGCGTATCACCCTTGGTGACGGTCGTTGAGTATGTCATCTATTCATCACATTCGTGATACGCCGGATTTTGACATGGTCGAATGCGTTCTCTGGATTCATGGAGCGTATATGTAGGAGCGAGTGGCTACGGCTTCTACATATCACTCCCCCCGCTTTAAAAATAAGAAAAACTGTGTCTTTTGTGTTGCTCTAGAGTGTTGTTGTTTCTCTAGGGCGGCTGGGACTGGCGGGATCTTCGAGGTGGGCGTGGAGAAAAAAACCTTTGAGTTTAAAGGAAAAACTGTCCACGCCCTTCTTAGTGATTGCGTTGAGTTACTGTGTATCTGGTCCTCTTGACTAATAGTGCTAATTCCTCTTGACATGCTTGTCTTGATGCGGGCGTCCAGTTCACCGGTTTGTAGGGTGTGGCTGCTTGCAGGATGTTGTCATCTGGTGGACTGGATATGCTGGCAGGAACGTCGGTTGAGAGGAAGTGTTGGGATAGACCAGGATAGGAGATGGCTCCTTGAAGGATGTGAGGAATAACCTGGTCCAGTGGCAGGATCAGGAGAGGAGATGATAGCGCCTTGCATGATGTGGGCCATCTCTTGGTTCATCTCATCAGTCATCATTGCGGCAATTTGAAAAGAAATATATGTGTTAGTTACATGTTTATGTGAGGTCTGCCGCAAAAGGTTGTTGGAGATGTTCAAGGAACTGGATAATATGTTTCATCTCCAGAGAGTATGCTTGTTGTAACTCAAAATTCACTATTCCAATCGTGATAGTCATTCAGGTAAACTTTATGATGTCTCAGTTCATGGTTTTGTTCATTTCTGTTAATACAGCTATATTTTTCTGTGATATGGAAAAAATTTCCATCTCGGGTATTGAATTTGGTTTTTGGAAGATAGGCGCATGCTGTGCAGTGACATATACAATACAATTAGATACAGATTGAGTTTGACCTGTTAACCAGTGTTGAGTGCTGAATTCTGGCAGTTCTGGTGGGTAGGTCTAACAGTTTCATCTTGCAGAAGAGAAGAAAAAAAATATGATTAGTTATTACATATGTCATAAATATTGGCCGTGAACGTTTCCGACAATGGTATTATCTTCTTCTTGCGTCTTGTCGACAGTAGAATTTTTCATTATCGTTTCTGCGTGCGGACTGAGCAGTTGAGTCTGTGTTGATTTCTTGTGACAATTATATTGTGCTGTAAAAACAGAAGAATGTTGGCTTGTTATTTGATTGTATCCGCTTGCGGTAAAACCGAGTGAGTTCTTTAAAGAAGTGATTCGTATCTTCTTGTTCTGACTTCCCGTTGGTTCTGGCGATTCCTGGAGAAACTACTCTATTGGAATGCTTTTATTTGTACAAGCTGTGTGTTCTTCGCGTGTTGCGACGGTAGGTACAGCTTTCCGTTTAGTATTTTTCGAGTGCGTAGTCTTCTGTTGTTTGGAAATCGATGATCTGTGATCCAAGATCGTGTGTTCTTTATCAAATACTTTCAATATTGTTTTTGTTGGATCCTTTAAAGATTTTAGTGTTATGGGGTGCGCTTCTACAGACCCGCATGTAGCTTTATCGGTTTGGTTGGTTTGGTTCTTTAAGATCGATTTCAATGTTTTCAAATTTGGTTCCGGAGAATGTAGTATAGGCGGCTTGAGTACTTCACTTGTTTTTTATGAAGACGTTGGTACTCGTGTTTGATCGGCAGCGCGTGTTTGTTGACATGAGACATTTGAAGTTTTGCAATGGGTCTTGAGAATAGGAGAATTTCCTGTTTTGAATGCACACGATGTGCTGCAGTGTCGAGCTTGCTTGCCGAATTTATGGTGATACCAGCACATTTGATTAGATTTCGTCGCGCGTGAACGAACATTTTGCTGGTGTCTCCGAATATTGCTAGTGATGCTGGCAGCTGACGCATGTTGATTTTGGAAACACCAAGGTGTTAAACATCGTTTTGCGTGGCTACCAAATGTGGTGTGATACCAGCAAATGTGCGATCGCGTTTCGGATTGCGGACTAAAATTACGTTATCCGTGCTGTACATTACGTTGAGATAAATTTGTTTGTAGTTCGGTCATTTGTTTGGTTAAGTTGTCCAAGGTTCGTAAAATATAGTTCATTACGGGATCTGCAGTTGCTGTCGTTGCGTCGGAAAGAACAGGAGTATTAACATGACCGGCTGCTTCAGTGTCTGTAGTTACTACTGCGTAATGGGTGCTCGTTGTGTCGAGAATTTTAACAGGAATGTCCAGTGCAACGTGAGTAGCTTCCACGGTCTTAAAAGTGGGGAGTACTGCAGCAATTCTGTCGGCAAGTTTCGCTTGTTCTGACAAGTCTCTTACATATCCCGGTGACAAGATATCTCGAATTGTAGCTGGTAGGGCTTTAAACCATATTGCTGCCAAAGATGAGTTATCTTGCAGTTCGGTTCCGGCGATATTTTGAAGGTGGCGGAGAAATTCTGGCGGTGTTCGATCACCGATGGTCTCCATTTATAAGATTTCGTCAATGTTAGCGAACCGATCAATCAAAAATTGTTTTAGACATTCGTACGACTTGCTGTCGTTGGGTATTAGTAATGCAGTGTCAATCACGTTGATTTCTGAGTTATCTAGACTACAAAGAACTGTTGCGTGCTTATCGGAAGAGGAGTGAATTCCACTCTCGTTAAATTGAACTTCGGCAAACTTAAACCAAGTCGACGGGGAGTCTTTTCAAAAGGATGGAAGCCATCGAGGTCGGGTTTTGCGAGTTAGTAGCGAGAATTTGCACGTTAGCTTTTGACATTGCGAAATTGTAGTAAATTTACTCGTATGAATTGAAATGACAAGTGACAAACTACATAGCAACACAATAATAAATAAATAACAAGTGACAAGTTATATAGCACAGAAAAAGTAATGAGAATAAGCTGAAAATAAAACTTATATTAACATTTATTGTTTCGAAATGAACCTACAGGTACCATATCAGGCTCACCTGGACTGGGCAGGCGCCTCTTGCTTACTAAGGCCGCCCGCGCTTGCGCAGTTCGTCAGAATTGACGTTCCCGCCTTGAAGATATATTAATTATTTTTCAGTAACCTGTCGTCCCGAGACGGCGAAGGTACGCTATGAAAGGACGTTTCCCTCACAAAAAGGGTAGTTCAAACTTACGCCACCAGGGCGCACCAGTGCCCGGTTAAAGCTTCGCAGGCTCAAAGGAATATCTCTGAATTCCTGCGTCTGATGGCGCGGCGGTAGCTCGACCTTGACCGGCGAATTATGATGTTCATCTGTTTCATTTTTTGTATGTTTTTAGGGCTGCCTTTGTACGAGAACGAAACGAAGGAGAACAAATTCGTATTGTATCGTATATAATTGTTTTATGCTCATTTTTTCATATTGAAACATTTATTTTTCATTCACATTATTTATACTGTGAATTATTTCTTAATTGAACATATTATTGACGAAGCAATTGAAATTCTTCACGACAATGAAATCCTGTTTTTTATAAGCTCCAATGAGATTAATTCTTCTTCAACAACAGGTGTGTATTTTGTATTGGAGTGATGTTCCTTGCATTCATTCTTGTCAAAAAACCTGCTTCAATTAACCAGTGCAGGCGCTGTGTCGAGAAAGCTGAGTCTTCAAGCTATTATTCTGTGTTTGTGTGTACATTTATTAAAGTGAAAAACTTGTAACAACTACCTTGTGAGCGCGAAAAAATTTTATATTAGGAATTCTATTCCAAGTGGACAAAAATGTTCTCGAAGTCACAATTCGGGGTTCATAATTCAATAACACGTTCAGTGAGTGATTTATGGCAAAATTGATTACGTAAAGAACGTGTCTTTACGCGGAAAAAGAGGGTCACCATAAAAAACTGATTTTATTGATTCAGAAGATTGCGCAATTCAGATCGCGTCGGGAGTCAACAATCTATTTTTTATTTGTGGGGGGAAGGTGAGAAGGAGGATATCCCATGTCCACAAATAAATATACTAAGTGTGTGAGTTTCAAGATGTGAACAGGAATTGTTTATTTCTGTAATATGACAAAGGTCAGTAGAAATAGTAACAGTATGCCCAATGACAGCAGGGGCACGCAAATTGGAAAAGTCCGTTGTCTTTCTTGAAATGGAATGTTGTTTGTTAGAACGTTTAACTCACGGTTTCAGCGATGGTAGTTAAAACTTGACCACTGATTTGCAGTAGCTTGAGATTCACTTCAGCTGGTAGCGCACTGATAGGAGCTGAGTCTGGTAGCGCACTGATAGTAGCTGAGAGCGGAGACGTGATATCGCACTGACGCTAGTTGAGTGAATACTGAAACTAAAAATCAACAGCGTATTACCATTGGTGACGGTCGTTGAGTATGTCATCTTTTCATCACATTCGTGATACGCCGGATTTTGACATGGTAGTATGCGTTCTCTGGATTCATGGAGCATATATGTAGGAGCGAGTGGCTACGGCTTCTACATATTCATTTAAGTATNNNNTATATGTAGGAGCGAGTGGCTACGGCTTGTACAGTATCATTTAAGTATATGTATTAAAGAGTGTTTGTTGTAACGAAACTGACATGGCCGTTTGTAAAAGAACCTTTCTAAACCTTTAAGCTCAATGTACTCAACGTGATAGAGTCTCCCTTCCTACGTTACTAACAATTATGTATGTTTTATTATCATGAAATGTCTGGGTGAGAAAAGAGCTCTCTAGTGGCAGATTGACGTACTTAAACCTTTTAGATTTATTAATAGTATTAGATAATATTATTAGCTTCTGGTGGAAATAAACCAAGAGAGATAAGTAAAATATCGGATTAAACATTTTAACTAAATAAAAACTGGAAATTTCCATAGAAATTAAACTATTTCAGTAGTATTTTTGGATTGTTAGGAATTATATTTGATATTCGTTTCGAGTATTAGTGTAACTAAATTAATATTTTACAGAGAAAATACATTAATGGAATACAGCATGCACGGCAAATTTCTGATAATTCTGATTTCACATATTAATAAACACGCTCCATTGGTTTTCCGCACTTATCAGAATAACTAATATTTAAATATTTTTTTAGAGGGTATACAACCATGCGCTTTTTGTGAGATTGAAGATATAATATAAACATAAAATTGATACGCTATATCAGTTCTGAATTAGTTGCGCTTTTTAATTCTACTACGGGGACCTCATTTACCAGAAGAAGTTAAACCATAAAGCGACGGACGATTCAGATACTTCACATTCCTCTTAAGTTTTTCAGTATCAGATTTGACATTCTAAACAGAATATACGTTCCTGTGATTCAGATTATTTTAGACATGTCATTTCATATTGCATTCCTCTCAATAAAAAATATGGTTTCTTTCTTTTGCGGTTTTTAAAGAAAAAATTATAATATTTTTATTGTGATCAGTAAGTTTAATCATAAGTAAATTTAAGTACTGACAATTACAATTAAATCGACCATTTAAATAACTTTCTAATGAAATTCTTTACAGTTGTTAATAAATTACGTTTTATAAATCTGATATTGAATTTACATGATTTTTCAGACGGCATTCAGACTCATTCACCGCTATTCATTTCAGGCTAAAATATGAAAGGTCACAGTCTTTTGCTAGAGAAAGTATGCGAAGTTCGAACAAAAAATTATGTTTTACATCTAATTTAATGTTTTACTGACGAGACTAGGAGTGTACATAATCATGCTATGTTCATATTTTTTGCTAAACGAAAGTGAACAGAGCTTCACTTGATCGTAGGTACAATGCAGGCACAATGTTTTTCAGAGGGAATACCGACTTCCCACCAAACGTTTACTTCAATTTAATATTTAATAAATCAGTTATTTCACGATATTAACGAATTTTAAACATTTTTTGCAGATAGAGTACTTCTTTTCCAACAAAAAAATATTTCGGAAAGGCCTTGGGCAGCGTGACTCATTGGTAGGGTCAAATTCTTTTCATTAATAATGTACCTCAAAAACTGTATTCACATTACAGATGTGATTTTTCATATCTTCCTTTTCTCCTCTACGGAGTGTACATCAGTTCAGGCGTATGAATCATGGTGTGTTCATACATCTGCTGCGACATCTGGGTTTCCATCTCTAGTCGACACCAACCTCATTATTCCGCCAAATAATTCTGTTTGTCTTTATCTCCCTCTCTCTCTCTCTCTCTCTCTGCCTCACAGACTCAAAGTACGGGTGCATATGTTGTGGAGGCCATGGATACGGTAATGGTGACAATGAAACCGCCGAGGGTCATGAAATGTCTCTTGACAGGTGACTTACACATAACTGTCACACATGACCATGAGGCACAAACAATATTGTAGACGTTTAGGTTAATGTCTGGTACGAATAAAAAAAGCAAATGTTTCTCCTCTGCCTAGAATTGTATAGTATAGCTATCGTTTGATTTGTATACATAAAGACGTTGAAGGTGTAGCATGATGTTCGATTTTATTTATTTCGCACGTGTAGTATCTTCTCTCAGATGTACACATGATAAGTAATCTCTGAAGATAATGCTTCAAAAACCACATCTACGTTATATTCTTCGGCATTTGGAAGTATTAACTTCAGAAATTATTTTTTAAGAATACGATAATCCTCTTTCACATAGCACCTGATTCACATACTTGACAGGGAAGTAAAAGGGTATAGAATGCTGCACCTCCCACTTTCTAAGCAAAGAAATCACACGATAGCAACATTACTGTAAGCGGAGTTAAATGAATTTTCTTTGTTACCAGCCAATGTTTTAACAATGTACGCTTTCTTCATCAAATCCTGGTATAAATAAACAAAGTCACTCCTCCGCACCAGATTAGATCTTCTGAAGAATTTCTTTCGTTCCCAGGGGACCTCGCCTTAACGAAGCACTGACCGTGCGGGTTGTGAGGGTTTGTGCGCGCTTTCAAAGAAGCAGAGAGCTATGCCGACGGTAGCGTAGCTACCTGCAAGGTCACCCAAGCCGGACAGGTCTCTGTGGAGGAGCCATACAAAGTGAGTCCCACAACGCCCCATCTGTCACACAATCAATCCTATGATCCTAGAAAACCAAGGGGTAGGGGAATTCCCGGACGAATAGTGAAGTTAACCCCCATAGGGAAAGGAAAACCCGAAATAAAACCCGGTCTTCCAGAGAGGGGGTTGTGGTGGGGTCAACAACCCCATCGTTTATAAACTAAGCTCTTCAGATACAAGAACGATACAAAAACTGGAACAATGAGCGGAAACGACTTGGCAACTCTAATAAAGACTGGAATTTGGTTACTTGGAACGTCAGAGGAGTGAATGAGGATGGCAACTTTAAGAAATTAATTAGTACACTGAAGGAATATCAAATAAGTATTGCAGCCATACAAGAGACGAAATCGGAAGGGAAGGAAATTTACGATTATGAAGATTACACAATATGTAAAAGTGGAGTAAGAAACACCAGGATTTTGTTACAGCATTTATTATTCACAAAGATGTTAAAAAATACCTGCTTAATTTAAATCCAGTAAATGAATGTTTGTGTTCAATAAGACTGAAATAAATTTTTTTAAATACAATAATTATCTGTGATCACGCTCCTATCGAGGATAAAGATAATGACGTTAAAACGCTTTCTATGTGACATTCAACCAATTGAGAGAACTAGCAGACATGACATTAAAATAATACTCGGGGATATGAATGTTATCATTGGCACAGACAGAACATCATACTCACATGTAGGTAGAGATACCATTCATGAAGAGACTAATGACAACGACGACAGACTCACCAATCTTACAACAACCAAGAATATGTCAATACGTAGCACTCATTTCCAACATAAAACCCTTCATAAAGCTACTTGGGTTACTCCNAATACGTAGCACTCATTTCCAACATAAAACCCTTCATAAAGCTACTTGGGTTACTCCAGATTACAAAATAGTCAATCAAATAGACCATGTACTAACATATATGAGACACAAATCCGATATAACTGACGTGAGGAGTAACAGGGGAGCTGATTGTAATACAGATCACTTCATGGTAAGAACGAAATATCATCCACGGATCTCCTCGTAATCGGCATATAAAGGTCAAGCTAGCAGTATTTATGATAAGCATAGGATGCAGGACCTTCTCTCTACAAATAGTTGTAAGAATGATATAAAGTATAAGCTGCAAGAAAACAATGACAATCAATCAGGGAAGAGTGTGGAGGAGGAATGGAAAAACAAAAAAGACATAATTCACGAAGCTGAAAAAGATAATTTTGGATTTCGGAAGCAAAAACCTAGAAACGACAGGTATGATGATGAACTGAGGATTCGAAATGAAGTCAGACTGAAGAAGTTACAAACGAATACCAGGCAGAATCACTCGGAATATATTGAAGCACGAAGGGTGACCAAAAATATATGTAAACAAAAAAAGGAATTAGCTTTGGAGATAATCTGAAAACCACACAAGAACATTTCAACAGAAATAAATCTAGACAATTCTATGAAAATGTGAAGAAATTCAGAAAGAGGTACCAACCAAGGATAAATTTATTTAAAGATGAAGATGGTAACATAATAAGCGATGAAACGGGCATCCTGATTCACTGGAGAGGTTTCTATGTTCATCTGCTGAACAAACCATTATCAACCATATCCTCGTTCGATAAATAAATCCCATTAGACCCTGAACAGCAGATTAAAGAGCCGAACAACCAAGAAGTATTTGATACCATACGGAAGATGAAAAATAATAGAGCCCCAGAGGAAGACGGGATTACAGCAGAACTGATACGAAAAGGTGGATATACGAAATGGAGGGCAGTATATAAACTAATATCCAAGATTTGGAAAGAAGAGACCATACCCAAGGATTTGCATAATGCCTTAATATGTCCCATATATAAAAAGGGAACAAATTTTGTCAAAATCCTTTCACAATGTAAATTACAAGATCTTTAGTTCATTAATAGCAAAAAGACAAGAACCTCATGCAGGGGAATGCATTGGTGAGTACCAGTGTGGCTTCAGAAAAATTGATCAACAACAGATCAAATCTTCACACTTAGGCAAATTTTGGAAAAAATGTTAGTATTTAACTTCTCTGTTCATCAACTCTTTGGGAATTTTCAGCAAGGCTATGATAGCATAAATAGAAATAGCTTGCTGGATATCATGGTGGATTTTGGAACACCCTCAAAATTAATTAGACTTGTTAAAATAACTCTTTCTAATACTAAAAGTAAAGTTAAAATTCAAAACAAATATTTACAAGACTTCACAACAACCATTGGCTTGAGACAAGGAGATTCTCTGTATACGATTTTATTCAATATATGACTGGAAAAAGTGACTGAATAAGGCATTTAAAAATTATCCTGGTAGTATTATCTTTAATAGAAGTAAACAACATTTAGCTTATGCAGATGATATTCTCCTTATCGGCCGCTCTGTCTGTGTCTTAGGAGAAATGATGGAGGAACTGGAAGAAGCCGGTGATCACATAGACCTTGAAGTTAATCTGTCTAAGAGAAAATACATGTTATATCAGAGTGATAAACAAAATGATTCCACATAGCTGGTCACTATTAATGGGAAAACTATTTGTTTTGTGGAAAATTTTCAGTACTTGGGTTCTGTGATTACAGCGAGTAATAATGTCTTTAAGGACATAAATAATAAGATTGTTACTGCAAAAACAAGTATGTATTCGCTTCACAAACTATGCAGAATGAGTGAACAAAGAACTGCGAGAAAGGTACTTTCAACAAGTATGAAGGTAAACGAAAGAGAGGCAGACACAAACTACGGTGGATGGAGAACATTAGAGATGATGTGATGTCGATATGTGTTAGAGGATGGTGGCGCAAGACAGAGGGACAAAGAGGAATAGTCCAGTAAATGTAAGGAGACTAAGGCTAAATTGAAAGGGCCGTAATGCCATAGGAAGAGGAAGAAGAATTTCTTTTGTGTGTTAGTATAGTTGATATTTCAATATTTATATGTTGTATTTGCGTGTTCATGACTAATTTGAAACGCGTGTTCATGACTAATTTGAAACGCACGTAGTCTAAACGTAAGCAACGCAAATAAATTAGCTAGAATTTTTTACTTAAATCGATCAAAATGGACCGACATATTTGTTCTATAAATATCTTTTACCAAAATCACGCGTGTTTATAAAATTTGTGTACGCAGAGTGATGTGATTTTTCTGTTAGGTTAACAATAGACTTAAAACAAACAGCGATGTCGAAAGTGAAACGGTGGCAGTGTAAACAATCAATGATAAGTACTCGTATGATCCGTTTCTTGGCAAAAACTATAAAGTGCCAACTTCCTTGTCACAATTATGCAGAATGACGTAATATGAAAGTTATTTTGTTTAACGATTTTCACATACAAAGCTCGTTATAAAGGTGGGACCAGCACTCCAAATATGTCAAATCATGCAAAGAACAAGAATTTTTGTTAATTTCAAATGTTAATCATGTTTATAAATTTCAAACGTTCATAAACTTAACAAAAATTCTTGTACTTTGCTTTCTTACATATTATTTATATTTTTGTATTTCGTTTCATTGTAGACTGAAGACGCCAGCTAAGCTGGCGAAAATACTATATGTATAAATATTTTCCTAGTAGACAACACTTCTTGCATTTATTCTTAAAAATGAACGCTAGTATCGCCTCACCGATGTCTAACTGTATCCAACAAACAATATGAATAATTACCAGGATAAAAAATGATTTAGTTAGAATCTATTAGTTAGTAATATAGAACATACAATACTCAAGAACTCGCTTGAATCGTTTGAAATGCACAAGAGCATGTAAAAACATGGCGGCGGAGCTAAACGGTTTCGTGATTTATGCATCTCACCTCACAAAATGTGAAATATCTTTCTGAAATGTCTGATGCCCTACATCTAAAAGGGAAATTTACTACAAATGAAAGTAAACTTCCATCAATTTCGTGATTTAAATGTTGGTCATTATTTGAAAATAAGTGTTTTCTCCATACGACGCAATGTATTTCGAAATCAATATATAGCAACTATTTCATTGAAATGGCCGGTGAGGTTGGTTTGTTGAAATCACAATAAGGACATGTTAGTCTGTTTATTTATGTCGATTTCAGGTATTTTAGTGATATAATTCTACGTACGCTAGTACTACCTTAAATCTCCATTCAAACATGTAAATGAAGTTAAAAAAAGAATACAAAAATTGATACGTTTTGTTTTAAACTGTGTTTAACCATAACTGGGATTTGAAAGTAACAAACTTGTGTTTTATTGATCCGTTAAAACTTACAACGAAATGGCATAATGAAAATGTAAGGAACAAAGTCATATATCAACGCGTTGAATGATTCTTTGACAAAATTTTCCTCTTTCATTACTACTTGACCTACTTCTCACCACGTAATAATATAGTTATCCCTAGGAGAAGGGTTTCCATACTTCATACAATTACATTTCTGCCGATAATTGAATTTGGAAGCATCATATTAAAGATGTAATAAATTAAATGAACAGTGAAAAGCCCTAGGACGCAAAGTGCCCTAGGACATATTTATGCTATATAATGTTAATTGCTTAATCTACTTTTTAATGATAGTGATATATTTATTTGTGTTGATAACAATGAGAGACTGATATTAATTTGTTCAAATTTCACAGGAATTTAAAGTTGATAACTCATTACATGTGTTGATTAATGATTATTGGCGGTTATTTTAGTTATTAGTATTTACATTATATTTGAAACTTATTTACTATATGTAGTGAAAATGTTTATATATAGCAATGCGTTTACACTATCTAGCAATCTACTATACAGCAAATGTTATATGCAACTTTGCTATACAACAAACCTGCCTTAAATAACGCAGTATCCTACTAATATGTCATGAATACAATAACATATGTATTATATACACAACTAAAATAATAAATAAAACAAAATCAGAAACCTGTACAAAATTATCATAATATTGATAAATACTTATTAATATATCCGTGTCTCTACATAAGGTACATCGTTTCGTGAATTACAGATTTCATAATAATTACGGTCAGATGAGGTAATTGTAAATACGGAGTAAAGGTAAACAACTGATCAAAGCGCCGCTGTGGGAGTCAGAGAAACCAAAAGATAATCAAAACAAAAGGGTAAGAAACTCTGCGGAAGAAATATAATAATTCTTTGCTTTTCAACTTAGCCTTTGATGCAATACAACCTTATGAAAATAGAGTTACCGAGAAAATTTAGATTTGAAATTACTGCATTGCATTTATCGCTCTACAATAGGTAAATTATTGATTTTTCCCCCTTTTGTTATATGTTATTGACAGAAATGTATTAAGGTAACAGAAATTCATTGGTATTACGTTCGAGAAATATTTTAGACCCCACTGTTTCATGTTTATCCCACGTTTTTCTAGGGCCGTGGAAATTGTAAACATATTTATTTATTATTTTCACTGTTTTATCACACAATCGATGTGTTTTTCACAAACTTTCATTTACACATAGATATTACGTTTTAATAGTATTCTTTTTTCTTTTTTTTTTTATCCTTGGTGGGGGGCGGGGTTCTTTTTAGTTGTTATACCTGCCCTTTGCTCTTTAAAGATGATTGTCCTCCGGAGAAACAATAGCGGATTGTTAAGAAAGGGAAAGTGCAGACACAATGCAAATAATAAAAAAAGAACAAAAAGGAGAAGGAACCACAAGTAAGTAAAAATGCTCCACCCACACGAGGTGTTAGAAGGTTCTGATAAATATTTCCAAACTATTAAAGACAATCTTCTAGAGACATGCATCGGAAGAGACTGAAAAGAAACAAGGAACAACCAAAAACGACTAATTTTGTTCTAGCTGATAAACTTTTTTAAAAAACATTAATCTCGAAACTATCTCACGTTCTTCCGTTGGTGTGAAAGGAGGTAATACAAATTATATAACGCTCTCTGGCAAGGTATACATTTGTGGAATTTCTTGTTTCTATGTTTTAATCTGACATTTTAGTACATGATGTTAAATATTATTACAGTCATTACTAATACAAAGGGTTTATCTAAGAAAATAACTCACAAAATTAGCTTAATTAAAATTAAATGAGCTATTTTTAGGTTTTAGGTCTTTCTGATGATAAGTTAAAGTAGGAAATGTTTTACAAAATTTGTAATACAATACACAAGTAAAATGTGAATAAAGGTTAAGCGTAAAAATAGACTCCTAGTAAATGTAAATCCAGTATTAGATGGGTCAAAGTAAAATTTAATGTTCCTGCAACTACAATGGCACACGGTCTAACTTATTCCAAATTTATTCTCACTTATTCCATACTTTTCATTCCGAGAGAGTTCTTATTTAACAATTATCCTATAGTCTCATAAATAATTATAAAAAAGAGGGATAATTGTACATTCATGAGTGAAACATACACATGTCAAAAATTCCATACTAGGAATCTTCGTTACAAGATTTTTATGAACAAGGAGAGTAACCTTTATTATTATTGTGCTAAAAAGTATACAATTCTCGAATTATACTTTAAAATTGAGGCGTGAAAGAAAAAAACATTAAAAATTTATTTACAGTTACCCCACACACACCAACCCCACTCTCCCTGTCCAATATCCTTACATTTTTCCAATTCATCGAATGGTCCTTGTCTAAACAGTGATTTGTTAAACAATGAGTTCTGCTGCATTGGAAATTCTGGAATTCTTGTTTTCAGTCCTCGTTTTATCTGTCCCGTGTAAATGTAAAAATTGAAAAATTTCGAGCAATGTGAAAAGTATTTGTTTCCTTTCCTTATTGATTCCTGAAGACAAGGATGTAATCCAAGAAAAAATTGAATTAGATCGGCGACGAAAGAGTTTTCTTCGAATGTTGTAGAAGTTAGTGCAAGGTAGAGGTGATATTAAGTCACATTTTACTTAAGTATTTTAACATATTTAAGTATATAACCACTCATCAGAGATAGAATCGGTCACCTAACATTTTTAATGATTTACTTCATGCCTTATCGCTCTTGACCTACTCTCCCAGCTAAGCGTGACTTGGGTGAGGGTATTGGGAAGGAGAGATGTTGGGTTGCCGGGGAACTAATTGCACCGAACAGACAATTGTGTGGAGTAGGTGCGAGACACCCTAGCTGAAAACCTCACCTACTTCGACCGAGCACGACTTGAAACCACGCTCTGCCGATCAACAAGGTAAAGGACCAACCACTAGACCACAGTCAGTGTGTTAATTATGCTGGATCCTCTGAACCAGTACATGTAAAATTTGTATATGGAAGGAGTTATTATTGTATTAATATCATTCATGAACTCATTTTACTCAAATGAGCGATAATTGCACGCATCTATCTTTTTATCCACCACAACTTTCATTGCAGATTCACCTACATGTTTTTATTTAATAAGGAGTTTCTACATTTAAAAGTCATTGAACAACGTTCTATTTCCGTCCAAAATTGACTTCGACCTTGAATCAAGGCTAGGGCACACAAGCACGCGGGAGCGAGTATGCAACTCGCAAAGCTTGCTCATTGACTCACTCTTACAATCCGATCTCAAACCATAAATCCATATAAGAATTTACGGAACATTATCGCACTTAAGATGTTATTATAAGTACACAGTAATGCTATTCACGTCTACCATCACTAAATTACCACCTAATATAGACAAGTAAATATATTTTACTAACTGATTTTCCGTCGTCAACTTCGTCATGAGTTATAATTTAATAATTAATATAATTGAGTCGTATGGGCAGTATTGAAAGGCAAATCTCATATTACGTGACGCAATCTTTGTGCTTTTCACCTTCTCCTTCTTGACACTGTCTCGATCCCTCTCTATAAAAAATGTGGCGTAACAAATTACAAGGATATTGGGGGAAATTCGTATGTAATATTTGTGTTCATAAATAATAATTAATAATTTGATTAATGAGAGTCAAAATTCAGAAAATTATTATCTATGTGATTAATTTTACACTTTGTAATAATTTTTGGATTCCCTCCATCCACGGCTGCATTTCCTAATATGTGACTCATCCCCGAAAGTGTTATCAACAAGTTGTTGAAATATTAACATTCGTAATTTTCACGCAAGGGGAGTTTGGTATTCCATACATTATAATACTGATAATTCGTAAAACGCGTCTTGCGTTTATTTGTTTTTATATTATTAGTATTAATAATGAATAAGGTAATTTGCAAAAAATTTTCATGTAAAATGTTTATGAGAAAAGAATATGAACTCCTTTTAAACAAGGAATGGGTGGTTCACGAAAGAAACATCAGCACACAAGTGTAGGATGATTATAACTTAAGTCGTACTTCCAAATGATTGTAAAAACAAGAAAACGAAACGCTGGTCAGAATGAATATATTATTTGATTGTAAAATTGATGAAACGAAAGCAAATCGTGAAGCAAAAGAAAGGAACGGGACGAAGTTACATCAATAGATGGCAATGTAGTTATTTAAGATTCTATTTCCTTATGTCGATCCATTTGAATCCTTGTCTTCGTATTCTTATCGTTTTGCGTGCACCGGCTGAGTCTTCCTGCCGCAATCTTAGGGAGATGCGCAAGCGTCGAATTTATTGTTCCTCCAGGGAGACGTTGCGGCAGAATACGGAACAGCGTGCACTGGAGGAAAGAAAAGAGAATGAGGAAGAGTCAGCTTGATGTCGGACGAAGGAGATCAAAATCTGAGACGAGGATGGAGTGAAAGAGAGGTATTGAAAGTAATTATGTACGGAAAGCAACTTATGTAGGCAACGATATGAGTACATTTGTAAACTCTGATACTT
This sequence comes from Laupala kohalensis, assembly GCA_002313205.1. Taxonomy (NCBI): domain Eukaryota; kingdom Metazoa; phylum Arthropoda; class Insecta; order Orthoptera; family Trigonidiidae; genus Laupala; species Laupala kohalensis. The sequence goes on from NNCF01138411.1 coordinate 86,824, forward strand.
GTATTATTTTATACCATGTAACGTATGTCCACTTTCATCCGACTCAAACGCATATATTTAAGTGTTGTTGTTTAAACGTAAGATTTAATTACTGAAATGTTTAAATCAAAACTAAATCAATTGTATTAATTTACATATTGACCTTAGAAAGACTACTTGACAAAAACATTCAAATTAAAGTTTATTCGAAACTCCAAAATATTAATTTACAATATTATTTCTAATAATAATTTTAAAGTATCTAAACGTATATTCAAAATCGCATTTTTCGGAGGGTTTCAAGATTTAGGCTTCATAAACACTTTAAAAAAATTAAAAAATAAGTAAAGGGAATATTTTTATATGAAAAAATACATTAACATGAGCAATAAATTAAAGAGGACAATTAATGCAAAATGATTCTTCAACGAAAAAAGAAATTGGCTATAGAGAATTTGGGCGTTGCTGAGAAACTTTATTTTACCTTTCATTAATATTTTTTTCATTCTGAATGTATTTGGAAGTAGAGATCTCTAATTTTTCATTTTCACATTAATCATTTGAGTTTCCTATAGGCATTTTGTTGAGAAGTATATGTAATTTTTTGAAGTTTGCAAGGAGTATCGGTAAATGATTTAATGTTTTTATTTATTAAGATTTTATATGCATTCTTCAAATAGTGGTTATGACTAATTATAACGCAATTAGTAGATATATTCTACTGAACAGTAACAATTTGTTTTACCTGCTAATAAATAAAGTTTATTTACTTTTTGGAAATAGTATACCTGTACTCATCAATGACTACGTATTATACATTCCACAATAAGACGCTACTTCACATGAAATCATCCTTCGTAAGCACCTAAGTAACGAGGCATTTCCAGTCAATATCCAATATTGGGTCGGAGTAAATAATTCGACTTCAGGAAATTTCACAAATCACGAGCAAGGCTCGTAGACACTGAGGCTGTCGATTGTTGCTCAGCATATCACTGCCTGTATTAGCAAAATATTGAAATTAATGTATAAGATATCTGTCAAATGTGTAGCAGCATTATTTTTGATAATTTTGCTACAATGCATGTAGATTTTTCTTCCATACCTATCGCATCAAAGAGAACAATTCATATGCAATAATTTTGGAATAACGTTAGTGTTCAATTTATTGGATATTATAGTCTGATAGTGTTAAGACGTGAAGGTTTCCTGGACATTTTTGTCAAAACAAATGATGTTGGGTTTATTATTATAAACCAGTACATCAACATGAACGGGAAACACTTAGACAGGAAATTGAGTATCCTAGATAAACCTTTCTGTATTAATTAGTATTATGATATATTTATTTCGTTAATTTGTTTTCTGTTCCATTCCCGTCCCTCGACATTCCACGACATCAACTGTAATTGTTTTATTTCTTCACGTGTCGAGTTCTTTATTCGGTAATACCATTCCTCAACATAATTGTATAAATTGTTTCCTCCCAGTATTGAATTTATTCATTTCTACTCCTAGAAGTGAATAGTATACTTTTCTCACATTTTCTCTTCCTCGTATTTTAAATGTCCAGCAAACTTCATGCCCGTCATGTACTACTACCAAATGCAAATGTTCCATTTTTATTTTAATCTTTACTAGTTTTAGCTTTATTATTGCTCCGTACGTTGAATTTACAGAACACCATAGCTACAGTATTATTTTTCGCTATTTCCAACCCATGCTCGCGACACCATTTATCACTCAACATTAACGCCCGATTCCCCTCCTTCTCTACCTGTCTACGCCCGTCTCCTTCTAGGTAATATCACATTATCATCTGCTAATGGAAGGATTTTGAAAGATTCTTCCCTAATTGTTTGCTGTAGGCCATTTATTGTTAGGTTCCAAAATAATGACCCCAAATGTGAACCTTGGGGGCATCCCTTATCTGCAAATCCCAACATTTTCTCTTCTTCTCATTTCTCAGGTACGATGTTTGATCTCCCAAATTATTTTGTATTACATAATTCTGATAGGACCCACTTCCACCATTGCGTTTGGGACTCCAAAGTCTCTAGTCCAGAATCCAATACATACACCAAGTTTATGGTGACTCCAAATATAAGAAGTACTATAAGCCAGGAATATGCAATATTTACTCGTTGCGGAACAGATAGCTTTGTTTTACCGCAACGAATGTCATTTTCATTTGGTATGTAACGTCGACGCCAAGACATTCCATCAATTTGTGAAATATTAATATTTCTTTGCATTTCATAAACCGGATACTGTTAAGAAACTTACAGAAAGTGGCCGGTCGGCGCTAAGGCGGAAGTGCGACGAACTTGGGACCCACCTTAAGCCTCTTCAGTTATTGAAGAATTGTTTGAACATATACCTTTCACTTCTAAGGAAGGTACAATTATTTTCGGAGAATGCGGCCTGCGACGTTGACTCATGCGAGATCCACAGGAATATCGGTGTACCTCAGAAAAGCAGAATTTTAAGACGGATGTGAGTGAAGTACGTCGCCGGATGTAGAACAATGAGATACTCTAAAAAAAGGTGCTTGCGAGCGCCTAGGTGACGCCCATGGCGGTTCGTCTTCACGGCGCAGTATCTGCGTTCCTAGAAGCCGAAGGGGTGAACCAAAAAGAGTACTTGCACGGTGGTGGCGAAGGTGTGGTTATTTGCTTATCACGTGACTTCTTGTTCTGTATATATTGGGAGGAGTGAAGATCCTCAAAGACTTTTTACGGGGAAGTAGAAGTCCGCCGGCGCGGGAGAAGTGTCCGGGCTAGAATAGGTCACGGAGACCAGATGTTCGTTAGGCTGCTGCGGTAATCTTAATGAAGTCATTACTAGTTGCGAGTGTCGTAACTTGTATCAATTAGTTGTTGGGGAAAACAACTTATAATTTTGAAGGTTCATATAACCTGAGGGTTTTTACTATTTAGTTGTCTTCAACTAAATTTATCCAAGTATAATTGATGTTTTCCGATAGCATTACTTGTGTAATTTTTTTTTGGTTGGGGCTTTAGGGCTCGTCAATTTGTGTAATAACAGATTATTAAATGTATTAATGATTTTGGGAATTTGTCTCCGTTTGTAAATTCAGATTTCTAGTTAATTTGTATTAAATCATTATTTATTGTTATTACATGTGTGTTTGATTGCCTGGGAAACTGGGCTGGTGGCAGCGACGAAAACTACCTTTGGGATTATGGTATTTATGTGGTTCCCCCTTCTACCAAAAAATTCTCACACCACATAAGGGCTTGTGGTGTAATGTTACATGGTACTTTTATATTATTTTCATGGTTCCAAAGACTTGGGGTGACGTCGTATTAACCAAGCAAATATTTGCTGGCCTTGAAAGGAGGATTCCACGATATATTACAAAAGAGTTATTGTCCCCATTGTGCACCATTGTCTAGATGTTTTACAATATTTTCTTCACTCAAATTGCATTGAAATTTGATCAGCTCATAGTTAACTAGGATTAAGTTATCAATAACGATATTAGCTGTTTCGCTAATAATAATACTTTTTTATTTTAAAAACAATGGGCTTATTTGTTCATTGAGTCCTTTTCCTTATTCTCCATTGGCGGTTACTTTAGCTCTATCGCGCTTACGGTTTGGTGGGTTTGTTACATGGTGAGTTCATATCCAAGTCGTTGGTACTTACATTTTCTAGTCAACTGTGACGAATGAGGGACAGCAAACAAGACTAGACAAGATGAAAAATGAGAAGAAAGAAAAATAGACTAACAAGGAAATAGTCGTGGAATGTCTGAAGACGCAGACACGACACGAAATAAATTATTGAAATAAATATATAGTCAACTGTTAAAAAAGGACAATTAAACACGGGAACTGTTTTGGTTATGAATTCCCAACTCAAACGTTTCACACTACCTATATATCACAAACGTTTATTACCATTTACTGCACGATATTAAGTTTCGGGGCCACTCAACACGAAGTATCTAAACTAATGATCAAAACATTCCTTTTCTCCAAAATTTAATGTCCCGGTTTATAAATTTAAATTAATCACTTATCATAAATACTGAGTGATCACTCATTTTTATTGTGAGAAAAACAAAACAAAATTTCAATCACACTTCTGCTATATCTTGTTACCCACAATGAGGAACATGTTACCCACAAATATAGATCTTGCTTTGAATTTTTAAGATTTTATTATAGATTTCCGAGCTTTCTGTAATGTGTTTATCGTTTTTTGCGCTATTTACACTATAACGTGAGAAAGGGAGAGGAATTCTCTTCCACCACTCCACCCCTCACCGGCAAAAACCTGTTTAATTTTTTCCACTAGGTACTCTTCATTGCTCTTCAGAAACTGGGTCGCTTTCGTTATTACAAGGTTTATTCTGTGTTTGTTATCCATGGATCTCTTTAATCCCCCGTTTCTTTTAACTGAGTTCCTACCTTTTTCCCCTCAGGTTACGGTTTCTTTTTCACGTATCATTTCACCACAGTGTTTGAATGATAAAATCCCAGTTAGTTATATATCTCAAGGTCCATATGTCGTTTTCCACTATAACTTTTTTAAATTTTCCTTCGAAAGTGATGATATTTCAAGTTCCACTGTCAATTTCTAGAGACTGGATACAAACATAACTTTGTCCAGTATCCGAATCTCTCTCTTTTTAGATATCGCTTTGAATTCTTTACCTTTGTACAATTGTATGAAATGTAAATACTTTTAGTCTTTGTCAATCAATCTCTACATCGTATCTCACCCTTCCTTTGATATCCCTCTATTCCTTCCTCGTATTTCGCCTTATCTTTCACTGTTCCTTCCAAACTCTCTTCCTCCCTTAGTCCCCTCGCTGAGAACAGTGGAACATCTCTTCCCTCCGCGATGTGGCAGCCCTTGGTGTCCCTTAAGTGCGCGCTCTTTACGACTGCGTAGGGCCGCAAGCAATAAACAAAGCCACGCTTCGGGGCTGTCCTTATTGAAATACTATCGCTCGCTGGACGAGTGGACAGAGCTACACAGGTCATGAGCACTGGGAGGGAGACAACTCTCGGTGAAGGCGAAGCGAAAAGAAAGATGTATGGAGTGTGTAGGGGAACAAATGGCGGTTCAAATTAATGAAAGTAGAATTAAAGAAAAATATAGATTATTTCCTGTACGACAATTTTCTTCATTATACCATTGTTGTCTTCATTATATTGACAAGAAAATCATTATGTTACCATTTATAAGGATTTAACGGAGAGTTTTAATTTAGTTAAAACCCCTATAACTAAATTAGTTGTGTATCTATATCTTGCGAACAAAATTGTAAATGATCCCACGATGAATACCTTATCGGCTGACAGAGATTATGCATTTACGATGTGAAGTTCAATCACTTCCACAAAGCTATAATTTTTAATCTCTAAGATAAAAATTATGTTGGAAGAGATTATAAGTACAAAAATTGTTTTCAGCGTGACATATTTTAATCACATAACTGAGAAATGTTAATAAAGCAATGAATTATGTAAAAACTGAAATAATTTAGATGAAAGAAATTTGAAAATGAAAATGATTCATTCTCCGTTTAATGCGGATATCTGAAAATAACATATACTATGTATTTGATCATTTTCGGTGAGTTACGTTTCACTACTCTGGACAAAACATTAAAGTCAGGACCAATAAAGAGTCTAATTTTTTCCTCGTATTCATGACGATGGGTTAAAGTAAGAATCCCCTTTAAAATACATACACGAAGCAAAATTTTACGAAACTAGAATGCCCAGTTCCTCATTTTGATCGCATTATTTGATCTTTAAAATTATTAAAGACACAGCAAATCCCTCCACAAACATGATCCACGTCCAAAATGAAAGAAAAGAGATTTTTTTCAAATCAACTATACAGGAGAGAAACATTAAACACACTTTAGTCCACCCTGAATGTAGACGAGTAGAGAAGTATCCCTAGCGAAAAAGGGGAAGGAAGCGGGAAACAGGGGTGCCGACGCGCGGAAGGGAAGACTACCGGAAGGGTCCCAGTGGTGCTATCGCTTTTACAGTGCGCGGGGTGCCGTCCCCGGATATTAAGGGTAGATACGACGCCGGATTTTCGGGTAGTATGTTGGCTCCGCGTGATGGCGCCATGAAGAAGGAACGCCACTCGCCTCACGACATCGGGATGTAGCGGTGAATGCGCTCATGATAGACGGTCTGTTTTTTATTGTCGTGACTTTCTAAAGGCATTGAACTCTCACACAATGTTCGAAGAGATCTTGGAAGTTCAATGGTTATGAAAGAGTGTTTGAGATAGTATAGCAGTCTCTCTGTGGAGTGTATCACTAGATCGTTGTAAAAAAGTTCGCACTCATTCTTCCCATTGAAAAATGGATAGAACATACTCATTCAACACGTTTTCTTTCTATCATTATTTTTGCCATTATCTTCTCAAATCACATAAATTTTGTTTATCCGTTATTAATTGTCATGCTTTTAACGAATTTTCTGTTCTAGCGACAAACACTCTTTTATTCTTTAAGTGAATGTGTGTTTTGGGACTGAGCGCCTCATTTGTTCTCTTTTAATTTTATCTCTTCTATAAAAAATTCATTTCCACATATCTTATTTTGATCCTTTAACATGATTTATGTTCATACTGTATATTCAATTATCACTATGAGCTGCCAAATGCCGAAGTATTATTTAATTCTTAGTGTGTTTTAAAATTTCATAGAAATTTTAATAAAACAGCGGAACGCTACGAATAAAAAGATATAAATAAAAATCCAAATTTAAATATACCCCTGCTTATTAACGATAGTATATATTATTCTGAAAAACTATTTAAAGTGGACAAATATATTTTTTAAACTTTTTTTTCGACTAATTATTGTGACCTTCATGAGGTGTGAATAAATTGTTGATTTTCTAACGTATAATTTCCAAAATGTTTAAAAACCTTTTTAAAATTAAAAACATTCGATTATATTTTTGTTGAAATATATTAGATACAATGTATAGTCCAATACGAATGGTGTGACTCATAAACATATTACCTCATATTCACAAGTTTCTCCACGAATGTATGTTGCTCATAAAAGCCCTGAAGCAGAGAAAGAGCAGCATCGAAACATATACGGTGTAAGAAAATAAATTTCTTTTTATTGTTTTTTAGCACAAATCTATCTCGCATCATACCGCAGATATATGTAGTGGTCTCACTAGCTGATCTTGTCGCATTGATTTTCCTTTTCTTGCTCACCCTTCGTTCATCCTAGTTGCGAAACGTACCTCGCTTTCTTCTCTTTATGAGTAGCGGGTTGCATCGTCAAAAACTGTGCGTTAATCTAATACAGGTCGGCCGATTAACTAAGCCGATTGAGAGGAAGTAATCTAAGTCCCTCCGTGGATCGGATGGTAGCGTTACACCTAATCACCAAATCATCACTGATTTATTTCCTAGTAGGGCGAGAATTTTTTTTGTAAATATTCACATATGTCCAATTTCATATACCTGTGACTACTGAAAAGCGAACACTCCTTTCTCTAACTCTAATCTAGTATGACTAACCCCTATGATAAACAACTCGTACTAACGCCTCCACGTGTGCTAAGATGTCGCTTAACTAAACTAGGCGACCCGTCTAGTAACAATACTTTACCACCCAATTCCTACCTCCTATCGCTCCATGGAGATAAGCTTCAATAGCACGCTATATATCCCATTTAAAAATACCCCCCAAAAAACTCCGAGGAAGCAGGGAAAGCAGCTGAAATTCACGAAAGAGAGCAACTTTGGACATCTTTTAATTCTGAGAGGGAATATTTGTGTTTATCGAATCAGACAACTAAGGATCGCAATAAAGAATGTTAGTAAAGCTCAGTTCTGTGTGAGTTTACTTACGAGACACATCGTGAATTTTGGGAGGAACAGCGTCCAGATAGAATCTAGACAGCTGTATTCGAGAATTAAAACTGCGGTTTGTAGCCGCAGAGGGTGAGTTTTTTACACGCCACAGCTAAATAAACTTAGACAAAGATTTGAAAACCTACTAATTCTTCTTTGTCTCAGCTTGTGAAGCTTCTGTGTTCGTGATACTGTATTCCAAGTTCCTGGGGAATGTGCTTCAAAATATTATTCCAGGAAATATGACGTTAAATTTACGTTGGCATTACTATGCTCATAATTTAGAGTACCAGAAGAACAGAAATAAAGAACGCAAAGCAGTAATACTTGATTCGAAAATTAATTTACACAAAGAAGTCACACCTTTTATCAAAGATGATAAATCAGAAAAATATATCTATATTTCGACGCAATAATCAAGAATTTATGGAAGCACGAAGCAAGTGAGATATTTGAGAATAGGGATAAAAAATTATTGGCACTCGAAGGCAGAATTCAAAATTAATATCACTTCAAACATAACTTATTGTTACTAAAGCTGGAAAAGATTTTCGATGTATTGCTAACTAATACTTGTAAAACAAGTCTTGGAAATTTCTTATCCTATTATAATTTAAAACGGAGAATGTTGGAGTACACGACCGACATGTGTACTGAGAGTAAATACCAATTAACCATATGCACCAAACATTCAAAGCTTAGTAAAAGAAAAACCGATATAATGTAGAAAAAGTAGTTCAAAAACATAGCTCATTATTTTTCTAATAACGTTTATTTGTTTAATTCTCTTACAGATAATGAGAAATTTATTCTTTTGTTCCAAGATAACAGTTGAAAGAAGTTCTTTTAAATTATGTAATTGTATTCTTCTTTAGTTAATTAATTATTTTATACTTAAGTATTTTTTCTAAGTAGTATTATGTGCATATATCGTTTAGTTTTGATCATTTCGATAAAATTTCGAATTTATTGTACATGTACATGGACCAATAGCCGCACATGTACACATATTTAAATAAATGAAAACGGACTAAAATGGAATACTAATATTACTACTTCTACTATCACTAGAAACAATAATAATAATATTAATTATAACAAGAGTTTTAACAGATTTAAATTAAGTGTGTTTATTCTGAAGAATCTCCTTTAATAGTTTCGATCCCCCCTTTTTTCTAATCATACTCAGAAACTTGCCAAGAAGAAATAACGGAGATTCCATTCTCGTATAATTTCAAAAGCTAGAGTGTAATTTCTTGGTTTACGATTGTATCCCCCCTCAAGAAGCCACTTTTTTCTTCTACCTATTCCAATATTAACGCAATTTAGCGGAATGTGGACCGAGTCTTCTCGCTCTGTGAATAAAGGGCACTGAGCTTCTCGATCTCCCATCAATTTCCTTAATTTCCATCCCCCAAATCGAAACCACCTGGTTTAATTTGTCTATGAAGGTTTCTCGCCCCCAAACTCCTGCCACAATAACCTGCACGATAAGTGATCTATTTCCCTGTCTTTTAATAAATTCGAAAAGAACACTATCTACTCCAGACGCTTTATTTTTTTAAATATCGCGAATGGCAGAATATATTTCATGTTATGTAATACGCACATATAGTTCAGACACTTAATCGGTTGTAAATAATATTTCTATTTCTTTACTACTGCGGGATAAATTATCATATCCTGCAAAAGATTTATAAAGTGTATATTCCATCCCAATGCATCTATGTTATTTGATTTATATTTAATTCGCCTTAATTTACGAACTGTGCCCCATAGGTCGCGGCTACAATTTTTTGATAGTATATCTCTGAGACGTTCAGCTACATTTTGTTGCCAGGCCTGTTTACTTTCTTTAACTATGAGTTTATATTTTCCGCGCAGTTTCAGATAAGATTTGCGCAATTCTATCCTACCTAGTCACTGATATAGAGTCTCAGAGCAGATTTTGCGGATGCCTATCATTATTTCACATCGAATATTTTCCTGAATTTTTGTTGCCCTGAATTATTTTCATACTCAACCCTTATTTTTGTAAACAATGTATTATGGAGTCCGCTGCAGCGACGTCATTTTGAGCCGCGTGTCTTATTTGGAAATCGTTTCGTAACATTCCTAGATTCCTTGAGAAATTCGCCTTATAGGCCGATTTCTCGTCGTCATTCCATTTGTATTTCACTAATTCTGACCTCTTGTGTTCGGGTATTACAGAAGTGTTTTAATGTGAAAAACAAATTTTCACTTACCGCCATACTGTGTGTGTCTTTCTGGTTTCAATCCGAAAGTCGTCTATATATTGTAATAAATTTTCCGTAACTAACGTGAAATCTATCACACATTCCACGTTTTCGTTAATAAATGTTATATTCTTGTCTAACTCTGATCCATACGTACCATTTAGTATAGTTAGGATATGTGTGCCGGAGAAATTTAATACGTCTCGCCCTTCCGGATTTAAGTTTTTATCGTCAAAGGATTTTCAAACATTATTCTCTCCTATTCGGGCGTTAAAATCTCCTATTATCATTATACTCGCGTTGTGGTATTTGTTTTGTAGACAATTTATTATCTGACTCATTTCCGCATTAAGTTATCGCTGTGGTACTTTGACTTATTCTAGTGCCTGTAAACAGTTACTATTAGTAAGTGAGTGTCGGAAATTAGTACATTAATGCACAAAAAGTACTTAATATTTTAAAGCAGTAAAATTTATGTAACAGAGTGTACATCCCTAAATCTATCACTAATTCGATAGCGAAGGCATGGGATACGTCCCAGAAATTGAGATGAGACTCGTATTTTCTGCATTCAGCGCTCTGAGATGTTATAGACCACGGATTGAGATGTTGCTTCAAAGTAAGACAGATATTGAAAGAGTGATCACTATTACTCCACTGCATCTACTGACGTTCAACGACGCACTAACGCTATTGTCGCATGGCGATAGTGAAAAACCTAATGGGATTTGTTGTTGCTGCTGCTGCTGCTGTGGAGATTCTAGATAAACCGAAGCGAAGATTGGTGCTGTTGTAATAGCCCCGGGAGCGACCGGTACGTCTCCATGGTCGCCGAACGTGGGCTCGGGATGGCCGTGACACCAGACCCGTTCTCCTGCTTGACGTTAGATTACTCCCGTAGCTAACCTTCTTTTGCAAAAACAATATTTTTGTAAAAGTCGGCTCACAACATGCAAATTACATTGACAGGCTTGGTCCTACGGGTAAGATCGGTCAAACTGATAAGAGACACCGAGGGTAGAGAAGCTCGCGCACTTTTTGTGCAGACAGCAGCAGTGCGTTGCGCACTCCACGACGACTAGTGAGAGAATCAACTATAAATAATGAACAAAACACTTCTCTTCGTAATCATAATCATCAAAATTAAAACATGACAATCACAAGTTGCATGTAGTAACATGTTACAACGTACACTCGTTTTGTTACAACCTACCGCATCAGCTCATTTTAAATGTTCTTTTTTAATTTTCTTGAAAACTATGAGACCTAGAATGGAATTCAGTGTTCAAAATCAGATTTAGATATTTTAAAATTCAAACAAAAAAAATCAAACAATCATTAATAGAATGTACGATAGTGTAAATAAAAAATTACGTGAGTATATCATTTACGATAGCTGGCCAAATCGGAGCACGTGAGCACGTTCTTTTACAGCGCGGTCTTGCGTAATATATTGCTTTATAAGGCAGTATTTAAGACCGATATATGAATTAAAACTGTTGAAATTCTGTGTTAAAATTGAGTGCTACTACTTACGTTATGTTGTGCAATAGGNCGCTAGAAGTTGTCTCTTTTTCCATGACGCACTCTCTTGTAGTTAAGAAGATATATTCCAATGATAGCTGTCTAAAATTGTTAGTTTCATCTTATTTTCAAACTACTTTTCGCCACTTTCTTTGGAAGATGTTATGAAAGATGAATTAAACGGGTGAAAAAAATTTTCAGAAAATTGCGTGTAATTTATTTTTAGATACATTCCACTATTTTGCTTCAGTTATATGTTTTACCCGTGCTGTGAATATCCCTTATTCGTTACATTCCGTTTTCAACTTCATAACAACTGTGGTACTAATTTTTTTTTTAATTATACAATTAAAAGAAAATGCAAAATTTATCGAGTACAATTATAAAAACCACGAGAAACAAAAAATACCTAGCGGTGTTATTTTAAGTAAGGAAAAATTCAATTATCACACTAGGTTTTAGAAATCCAACGCGTGATTCGTGACTTTCTACGCGAAATTCACATTATGACAAGTGGAGGAATTAAATATCGTTGCTCGGTCGGTCAGTCAAAGTCGGATTTCTGTGTCACCAGACTGGAGAACTTTGTCGAGGACACAAATTTAGTCATATATTTATAAGAAGTGTTCCTCTTCAAAATTTCATTTCTCTTCGAAATCTAAGGTCATATCTTACAGGGACCTACTTCTTCTCCAACCCATTATTTTGCTTTCTGAAATTTCCTCCTCCCTGTAGTGCTCCCTCTCTTCAGTTTTGCAAGTCAGGGAGGTAACTTCTGAACAGCGCCTGCAGCTGTGTTCACTTGCGTCTTTCGAAACCTCACTCCTTCTGTTCCGGGGTTTCCACCAGCTGCCGCCATTGATAGCTATCTTTCGCGGATTTTAATTAAACTTCCTTCATTTGTTTCTGGGAGGCTATACTTGTTTTATGCGGTTCACTCCTTCAAATTCCCTGGAGTGAATACATTCGGGATGCGAGAGTCTGAATCGCTGTTGTGGAGGAAGTTCCGAAGGGTTGTAAGGTTGCTGAACGTTTCCGTATTATACCACTATTTACGTCTACTTTTTAAATCTAGTGTTGTTGAGTATATTATACGACCTATATATGGACTGTACATAATATTTCTTGTGGTAATTTAGCTCAAAACGATCCTACTCTTTATATGGTCCTTCATAAAGTACAACAAATAATAAACTAGACAGCATTTCAGAATATGAAATCAAAGTTAACATGAAGACACGAAAAACATAAATATTTAGGGAAAGTATGTTTATAAAAAAAATCTCAAACCATACACATGTTGTAAACACTCAAAAAATTATCGATGCCCTTACATAAATTTAGAATTATATTGGTGTTTCATATAAATACCTTTTCTGGAATGTAACGTTTGTAAGAATTTGTTTGTTTTTCAAATAATAAATTATTTTCGTACCATTGTAGGAGTTGAAAAATATTTCTGTTTTAAAAATGAACGAAATGTTTTCTCCGATGTATAACTAGTAAAGTAAAGGAAAAGAAGGTGGTTTTTGCAAATTAGTAATCTCTTTCTGAAATAATACGAGGGAGAAATAAAATTCAAACTAACAACTCTTTTTACCGCGCTTATAAGAAACGGAAGAGCATATCCCGACAAATCATATAGTACAACTATATAAGGTCAGTTAACTTCGTTATTCATGTTCAATTATTCCTCCTCTGGCTTTCAGGATGAGTTCAAGCAAAATAATAAATTTAAAGTTGTATATATTTTTATTTAATTATTGACACTGCCAAATCTTACATTTTCAAGGTCATATTATAAGTGACGTATAACCGAAAGTTAAAGAATGAATCACAATTCATTTTAACTTTCTTGATTTTGGCGGATATGCGAGAAACATATTATCAATTTTGCTAAATATCTCGTTTTTAATGATATTTCAGGAGTGAATTCCGCTATATCATTGCCCGTGAAATTTCTTTCAGAAAATACGTATTCATTGTTCACTTGAAACAAAATGGTATTTTTATTTTATTGCAATAATGTATTCTACAAAATTTCTAAAGTATGTTTTCATAAAGTGTTAAGAACACAAATGCCTTACAACACGTTCATCGAATAAAGGAAAAAATGTTTCAGTAATGCTCGTCACATAATCGATGTGAAATTTTCCAGGAATACGGTGCGGTTGGTTGGAATTGAAACGGACATTTGTGTGTCCATTGTGCATAGAACTAGGTATAACTGATTATATTTCTGAATCTTAATACTGATAATTGATTATGTATAAAAGATTACAACTGTCGGATGCTCTGTCGCTGAAATTTATAAATCAATAAGTTTGAATGCTCTGACCGGAATTACCCCACAAGGTAATGCCGTAACATAAATGGGAGTAAACGTTTCAAAAATATACGCAACGGGAAATACATGGT